>JAYMTN010001012.1:0-13976 GCA_036897425.1 Erodium trifolium | reverse complement strand
GCTGCGCAGCAATGTTGCGCCTATTGGAGTCTGTCTATGTGTTGTCTGTGTGTCCAACTACTTGTACGTATATCTTTGATATATAATATGTGACACTTTGATTCCCCTCTCAAAAAAAATGTATTTTTTTTCAAGGCATATTTCCGACCGCAAAAATAAAATTGTTTGCAGTACTAGCTTGCAACGATTTTTAAAAGATGGCAACAAAAACCACAAGATCAATTTTTCAATTACCCTTCATTTTTAAATACTTTCATCGTAGACTTAGTTATGGCTTTCATATTATTCTTCTCCAAAATAATTGTTTTAGTAAAAGTTAATGACAGTGAACATATTTAAATCAAATATTTACAGACAGTGCATAAATTCAAATTACAGTTTCTTATTTACAAACACTGCATTATGCACAAGGAAATGAAGGACACAACAACTCTTTAGCCTCAGTTGTTCATAAGCTAATGCTATTGAGCTTCTGATAACAACTTGGAAGCAGAACATGGCTCCTAGACAGACCCAGTGCTGTAATAAGGGTAGGAAAAGAATGGTTAGGTTATGTAAAATGCATTTATATGATAATCTCAGGCTCAGCCATCCCAGCAGGGCAAGATCCAGCAGGGCCTCTCTGTGTCTGCCTTGTATTGTATGAGTTGCACCTTTCACATTTCAACGCTACAATGTGGAAATTTACTTGAGATTGTGCTCCACAATCGTTGCACAAGATCCATACCTGCACATTAATGCCCCAAATTATCATACACAAAACAGAACTGGTGCTGGAAAATATCACAAAATGCTAAGTTGTTACTATTCAATTGTGGGGTAAGTGCTGTCAACTTTCCTTCTTGTTATGCAAAACTCCAGAATTTTCACCTCCCGTAATTTTCTCTCTTCTTTAAAGATGTGAAAATTCTAAAAAAAAATTGTTATTTTTTAAAGGGCAAAATCGTCATTTTGAAATAGATTTACAATGGGTGAGCAAAGTTTGGTTGTTTTTTACCATTTTAGAATCCAAAGTTCGGTTTTCGATATGAATTCTCGGCCAAAAAATCAACCATCCAAAAATCGTCGTTTTTTTCTGGGGGGAAACACGATTTTTATTTTTTTTAAATATGATAAATTAAAGTCTAAAACTAACTTTATTCTTGAAGTCAAACAAGATAGAACTTAACACAAATTAAAAAAAATGGGTTTCATTTAAGAAACCCCAATAATATTGAAATTCAAGCCCAACTTAGAGGGCGGTCGGTTTTCCGTCCAAAAATCCCGACAGTTTTTAAATCTTTTTATTTCAGTTTGACGGGTTTTTTCGCTGACCCAAGACAAGTTCATGACATTTTTTTTTTTGCAATTATCAAATAAGAGAGCTATGATTTTCAAAAAGTGAATACCTCTGGATACTGTTTTCACACCTATCCTTAAGGTAACTTACCATCTTGTTTCGGTATGCTTCAGGCATTGGAGTTGAGGCAATCTGATAAGTCAAGAGATTCATACGAAGCAAGCATTAGATTGCGATTTGAAACACAAGTTCAACAGAGAACAAGCAGATTATCATCAGTGATCAAATGCATACCTCTTGATCAATCTTTTTCCACAGGTTGCTCATATCACAAATGGACTTTGAGCAAACCGGGCAAGAATACCTGTGAATCAAAGCCATAACTCAAATGAGAACTTGAACCCAGAATCTCTTATATGAACTACATTTACCATATGGCTTCTTCTCTGTGTGCATAATAGTGGATATATCAAACAAAGTAGACATGTCATAGTGGTTACCGGTAATGGTGTTCCATCTCCTTCAAGCATTCCAAATGGATTGTGTGTCCACAAGGTATGACAGTTATATCTTTCACTGAATCAAACAGAAACTGCAGATCCATATGCGGAAAAAAATGCATCTCATTACATATTTTCCAGAATTTTCTTTTCAAGTCAAGAATGATATAAGATTGATTACAGATTTATTCTCACCTCAAAGCAAACTGGGCAATTGTGGTGCATAGCTTGTTCTATACAAGAATGTGCATCCTTCATCAACGTGGAATAGCAACATCCTGAAACAGCAAAGTCCAAAGAGGAAGATAATTAGAGGTGAAAATTCTTGATTGTTTGTTTTTTACTTATTGTTTTTAAATTTAGAATCATATTTCTAACTTACCGCATTTGTCACAGTGAAAGAAATTGCCCTTGCCCCCAGTCCTACAAAAGGGGAATAAAAAGTATATTGTTAAAGAAAAACTAATTATATGGTGATCAAGTATAAGACAAACATTCATTCCTATTTCAGACACAATCAATTGAAAAAACAAAAAATATATATACAGAAGTGAAAATCTTTACCTGCAGATTCCACATTGTGCACAATGGTATTGCTCCTTCGAAACCTGAAAACCAGACAATTGGGACTTATAAGCAATCCTAAGGATTAGCAAAAAGGGGATAGAGAGAGTTATTTATTTGGAATAAGTTTTGTACTAGAAAATTACATCATCATCAAAGAATTTGCACTCGGAGCAGAAGTACTTCCCCATGCATACCCCACAGTTTATGCAAGTTTGTTGAACCTGGCCGAGAACAAAAGAACGATAATGATTACTGCAATACATTTAAGGGGAGATGAAAATTTACTACCCTCAACTTTAAACTGATACGTTTCAGTACCCTTAGCTTACACTTTGTTGCACCATTAGTGAACAGTGACGGAAAGACTTGATACCAACTTCTTTTGAAATGTATCATTCTGAAGTTAAGGGCAGTGAATTGTAAATAAAGTAAAGTTGAGGGTAGTGAATCGTCATGTCCACAAAAATACCCCTACATTTAATTGTCACTACTTTGTCTAAATTTAACATTCTAAACTCATCTATTATGACAATACTCACATCTTGTTCAGTGTTGCAGAGGGAGCAGATAACCTGCAAGTCGAGCATAATACAAATACAGAATTCAGAAACAAATTTAAGAACATTGACAAGGTATACCGTGAAATCAGACCAAGCAGCTCATCGGAGGGACAAGATATTAGTTATCATTGAAAATACAACTCTCATCCCGAAAAAAATCATGTCTTTTTTCTTTCTTAAGATAGGAAGCAATTGGTAGCTAGTCGTGTTCATTACCATAAACATCAAATATTATCGAAGGTGATGATATTAGGATAATGTATATGATTAAGCCAAATAAGTAGTATCTTGCTGCCATATGAAATTCTAAATTTAGGAAACCAAGTTCGGCAAATTTACCCTCTTGACATGGTGACGTGGAATATCATGTCGATCACGAGCATTGGTCTCCAGTGAGTTCTGTTGATATGAAGATCAAAGAAAATTGATTAATCCACCATGAAATTCATATTAAATAATTTCCAGAGAGTTAAATTAGATGCTTATATACCTTAGCTTCATTATGGCAATGCCTGCAGTCAAAGATCTCATTGCAACAAGGTGCCCTAATCTTGCATTTTCTCTTATAATGTGAGCACCTAAACATCCAAATTAACAACAAAACACAATTGTTTAAGAAATCAACAGAGTAATAGTAAAATTAAATAATGAATTAGACACATTGTAGAAAAATCCAACATACCCATAGTTCCCAGATCCAAAATCCACCACTGAATCGTCTTTATGAAATGATTCTGACCCTTTGCAGCACGATTGAGCTTCGAATACACCTTCCATTCTCTTTAATTCTCAATCTGAAACTAAAATTGAAGAATAACTTTCTTCAGACCTGGTAAAGTTAACTCAATTTGAAAAAGAAAAAAACCCGATTTTGATTCTGGGTTTTTTGGGGTTTGTTTGTTTGGAGGCAGAGATTATTATGAGAAAGAATACAGATTATATTGAAGCAACAGCATCTATAATCGGAAACTAGTCTTCAGATTTGTGTTACTAAATAGGGAAAGTAGTGCTACTGGATCGTCTTCACAGCCCACGGCTTACCTTAGAAACGAAACGCCGTTCAATACTTGGTTGTCAGGAAGCGGATAAGGTTTGATAGCTCCGGCTCCGGTAAGATTCAGAATATATGTCTTTCTTACAGGAAGCTGTTTATCGCCGGCGACGACGATAAGGTCGGTGAACAAGAATAAACGAGCTGGAGAGCTGAGCTTCACGGCTTTATATGGAATGGCGGGAACAACTTGTGTACAAAATTCCTAATGTTCTCCGATTTCAACAGCTCACGCGCTAGTAAGAGACTGCCGTACACTTCATAGGTGATTTTAATTGTGGAAGAAAATAAAGTTGACGAATTTTGGATGGTCAACAAATATTTTTAGAGCTTTTTTCCATATAGTTTCAAACTAACAAATGAATAAATTAGTTCTCAATAAATCTAAATTATCTCATTATAATTTATATTTATTGAGAACTAATGTTTATATTTTATAATTCAGCATTTAATTTTGTATTTTTAACATTTAAAAAATTAGGATGTTCATGTTGTGATTCGAACTTACATTTTTTTGTAAATATTCAAAATACTTATATTAGTAGATCAATTCTTATATGTTTAGTATGTTCCATGCAACACTCTAACTTCTCTTTGATTTTGCCCCGGATTATAGTCCATGTATAAAAACAAGTGCAACACATTAGAACTGAAATAATGTTGCCATTACAAAAATCTGGTTATAGTTGTGTAAAAATTCATAATAAAATAATGATTAATGTGTAGAGAGGAGAGTGATGTCACGCTGCGCGTGGCAGTGGGTAAACGGGAAGGAACCGCCATAGTAGATAGAGAAACAACTGGCGGCCGTTTTAGGCATGAACACCGTTTCCATTACTAAAAATCTCGCGAGAAGTGGATAGGATCTGACTCACTGCTGACGAGTGGTAGGCCCCCTCACCCAAACCAGTTGCTGATGATTGCTGCCTGTCTATTTCTATTTTTGTTTTTTTTTGGGTCCCACAATGACGCTTTCCGATGATAATTCGGAACTTATCCCACACGTGGCAGTGAACAAGTGGTTGACGGCGACTATTGCTATCTGTTTGGAGACAACCCCATAGCGTATATGGTTTTTAGCTATTCTTCTGTGATGTGGGCCTCATCACAGAAGATAAAGCCCAAAACTTCTATTGATTTCTTCAATGTAAGAGCGCTCAAGTGAAGAACAGAGCGTCTAAGAGAAAGCCACATACAGTGACCAATGTGAGCAAGATGTGGATGTGCGGTCATGTAATAGAATTTGGACAGCCCAGTAATAAATGAAAAATTACTGAAATTTCGCTATCGGGAAGTGGGCTTGGGCCATATGATGGGCCCGAAGACGGCTAAGCTTGTGCCGCCAAATGGCTTTGTGATTAACACGTGTATCCTCAATCGGACCACGTAGTAAGGAAATAGGATACAATTGTGGAATACAAGGATAGACTGTTTCAGACAAACATTCAATACTCAGATATTATTTGCCAATAGTGGTTATCATTTATTTTCTACTGTTACACATACTGAGATTAATCAATTGCCCGTCTATCACAATCACATCACCATTACAGTCCAAAACATACATGAAGACTGAGACCCAATTGCATTATAATGATTCCTATGCTGACATATTTAACACATGTAATTGACTCCTAAACTAAACATTGAATGCTTGGTAATAAGACGGTCCTGATCAGACTACCATTGAAGAGTCCACGATAAATAAATAAAATGGGAGCAATCTAAGCTCACCCCACCATTGCACATGAATGCCAAACCATACTCCTAGTCCTAAGGATGAATCGTAATTCAGCTAAATGTACCATTCCTATAGGAAGGAAGGTACAAAAAGTTAATTCACAAGTATAGCACTGGCGCAACAGAGAGTGACAAAGCTATATTACTGACTGTGAACGAATGTAGAGTGAGAGAGGAGTGCACACGCCTAAAATTTATGATTCCAGTTAACAGGACGAAACTAGTATGTGGAAAGTTAGTGCCACTCCTACATGCTTTATCTTTAGCCCTGCTATTGTATTTTCTGAAATTCCCATAACAACTCATAATGAATTACAACTTTCTCAAACCCGACAAGTAATTGCATGGGCTGAGGCGGCATGCACCCAATTCCATCCATTTAACAAAATAGAATTTCAGCACGGTGGGAGTCCAGGATGTATATGTGCTAATGTGCGTGGTTTGTCTTCATAGGCATCTGCCATTGAAAGATGGTAAGTGTCACTGAAATATCATAAATTTGGCAACATATAAGCAAACATAACATCAGTATATTACTAGTCATAATGAGTGCGCCCTGTTTGACTTCTTTTTTTTTAGTAAAATAAAGGATGAACATCATTATTCCACATATGCCTTCACATCCAACAATGTGTGTGTGTGTGTTAATTAGCTAACATACGAGAAGGGCAAGATTGGCATTTCATACATAATTCACTTCCAAAGAAAGAAGGTGGATATTCACTTTGGGAGATCCAAATCAAGAAAGTTGGACACTCAGTCTGTATATCTCTATACTTGGTACTAGCTAGCAAGCAAGCATACAGAGTTGATAGAGTGATGCACACTGTAAATGCAAATTTCGGACTTCCCCTACTACAACAACAACTAGGCCATTTTCCCAATCAATTGGGGTAGCCTACTAAGACTACTAACCACTGACCAATCACTGTTCAAAAGAGCAGGCACGGGAAATGTATTTTAAAACAAAAGAGGAAAAAATCAAGTATGAAAACTGATAGTCACCAAAAGTGCATCAAGATTAGTCTGATTTCTCCGTTATGTATACATGTCACCATTATCATACAGTTAAAGAATTCAAGTAGATATCAAACTAATTTGCTATTATCTTAACTCTCCACCAAACCCTGGGTCCAAGAAGCACTAATTTTCGTGTGCTATCATTCTACTCACTTGCAAACACTGAAAGAAAAAAAGGGAAAACAACTAAGCAACACATACCACAATGGAGAAGATCCCCTCCCCATCTAAGCAATGCAGATGTATATATCATACCTGAATGACAGATGGCCAATTAGCTGAAAAATATAAGTAAATAAGTAGTAATCATTTCAGTAGTCAGCAAATCTAAATACCAGGCATGAGCTGTGGATATTCTCAAACCCTCATGTCTTCTGACTGCCGCTCTTTGATTGACAACAATCAATAAAATCCTAGTCCTGAATACATATAAATAGGTTCATTAGAATAAACAAGTTTCGTGAAGCTTTTCACTTGGCTCCGCACATATGGATCTAGGATCATCTCATTTGAGATGATACTGTTATTACTTTGAAAAAATATCCTGCATATAAATCTCAATTTGCATGTATATTATGCATATATCTTCACAAAGTTGCACCTATTCTTAAACAGATTTAGGCTACATGGAAAGCAGCTCAAACAAACAAAAAACATTTGAAGGGTAATTAGCTATCACTACAGCAAGCATCATTCTAAAAGTCAACTCTCACCTGAGTTTGAACAAATCCATCCTCCGAAATCTGCCTCAGCACATAGATCATTGTTGTGCCCAAAGTTTAAACTAATTTTACTATGTGGGGGTGCTCTCTTCAATATTGCTTCCCTTGGATGTGACCTGCAATGTTGTGCCCTTGGTAATCCAGGCGGTGGCTTCTGGTTGGTGTTCAAATGTATTAATCGGAAATAGGCGTCCATCCTTCAGTTGAACACCATATATAAATGGGAGTCTGAGTGTGACAAAACTCTCTGGGGGTAGGACAACTTGACACCCAGGGTTGAATTGCAACTTTTGCTCATGGTCTGGAATAGATGGAGGTAAACACGATGCCTACAAGACAAGTTACTATTACTAGAGATAAAGGAAACATGGAAGTTAAATACATTTGAAGAAGTAGCTTTCCATCCAAGGGAATATAAGATGCCTCAAAATAGCTTTGCCCACAATAATGGGCGATCACACTTTGACAACAGTACATAAAATACTATTTATATAACACATTGTGTCCTACATTTTATGTAATTAAATATCATCATATGCCTTAAACTTTATGGCACTATTTATAGTTGTTTTCCATTCGATGTGATCTATAATTATGTTTGTGCAAATGTGCAGGTTTTGGGCCAAAAGAGAGACAAACTAGAACATGATCAAGTTTCGAGTGCAATTTTGTCAATACACGGAAAGGACCCCAAAAGGTATGAAGATACAACATGGCTGTTGACCATTGTAACAGCTTTGTTGCAAAGAGATAAAGAGCAAGCCCCAACGTGTTAACAAAACAACGAGTCATTGCTGACTAGAAGAATATTTCATTTGGGAGTACTGATGGGGGAGAGGGGACAAGACTTGAGCTGCACATTAGGTTTCACTGCCACTCACATTCATTTTCCCATACACCAAAGGAGGGTTGAGAGACGGAGTTTGGAGCAACGGATGCGAGATCACTGCAAGGAAAAAGAAGCAACTACTATAGGGCCTTGAGTTTCTAAATCTTACTGGTTCTGAGTTTTAAAATTGTTGTTTTGGTTCTCATTGTTTGAAATGTCACACTTAGTTAATTGTTGGATTTGTGACAACTCCGCAATTAAAAGTTTTGCTCGCACTTCTTTCTTCTATTGTTACTTGGTTAATCACTTGAATTTTTTGCTTTGATTGGGGATAATCATCATGTCCCATTCATTTGGAGCAATAAACAATTCGATAGGGACTTTAATTGTTAGAACTAGTTTAGTAAGAAGGGTTGACTCCCTTTGACAATTAAGGGAGTCATTCTCCGATATAGGTAAGGATATCGCATTTGTCCATCTAAGATTGCTGTACCTAGTTTATCATAGTTGCATAGGTATATAGACTCTATTGACCAGGTTAGACTAGTTGATATCGAGAGATGAGACTATAGCCATTGACAAAGGGAGTCTATTTTGGTAATCAAATTAATAACAAGGAGAAAGAATTGAGACTGGTTTCAGTTATCCACACTTCTTTGCGGATAGTTAGCACCCACAATTTCCTTCTCGTCCTTAAAATACACTTCTTTGATCACTTACATATTATCTTACTAGTTCACATCTTAGTTCATATAACATCATCAAACAATTGAGTTTGTTATTTCCTCCAGTCACAGTTTAAGGAGTCTATTTTGGTAATCAAATTGGTACTTATAGGATTGATAACTCAGCTAAATCATTAGTTTGATACATGCATTTGCATTGTAGTTCAATAACAGCTTTGGGATGCAAGACTTCTAATGGAGTTGACAAGTATAAACAATAAACTTAATGCTCGAGTCATTTAAGCATACCTCAAACTGTACAACTGGGCACGTTGCTAAAGTGATGGGATATGGAGGTGTAACCTGCAAACAGATTCCACGGATTAGATATCTGGGGCCAGACAGAACAAAGAAATCTCACATCCAAAATCTTCCCAGTAAGCAGAATAAACAGGTAGAGCATATTTAATCAAGTTAACATAGCAAGCTACAGGACCAATCCCTATAATATATGAAAGGTAAACAATCATCAAATTACACCTTACAACTGAGTTTCATTCGGATCTTGAAACGAACAGGACTTTGAATACATATTATGTTTATAATGAGATACAATAGAGTTTTCAACATGGGACTAATTTACATCCCTTATCATGAAAAAATATGGAGCTTAACACTAAAACAATTTATATAACTGTAAGAAAGCAGATACGACAAAGAAACATCAAAAACATCTTTCCATGTTTGTCATGGTGTATTCTACTGAGGGTTGCTTTATGGTAAAGCAAATGTATTAAACAGAAGTGTCACCAAACAAAGAAAGTAGCTACATGAAATCATTGTGTATACAAGGACTTTTAACTTTTCAGAATCTATACAATCAATTAAGATCATTAACTGGTTAGACTAAGCACGAAACAAATTCTTCAAAGTGATTAAAATGTTGGAAAGATATTGATAAAAGAGTGTAATCCAACTAGAAATGGGGCTTACCCTCATAGGTTGTGTTAAACTTACCCAAACTCAAAAGCTTAAGCTATTAGGTAAACTCAACTAGTATATCACGTGGTCAATAAATCCACATTCCTTCAATGTAGGGCACTTCAACACTCCCCTCAAGTGTAGACCGAACAACACAGAGCCTCACACGTGAACCAAGAATATAAAAACAGGAGAAAGGACAAACAGGTTATACTTGCCCAATAAGACTCTGATATCAAGTTAAACATACTCCAACCCAAAAGCTTAAGTTCTTAGATGGAGGCCAACTAGTATATTAAGTGGTCACCAAATCCACGTTCTATCAGTGTGGGACACTTCAATATATAGAAAAAGTAAAGAGTGAAAAAAGGGCCAAACAACCTGCTTTGTATGGATCTAAGACAACACAAGTAAAAGGATATAACCAGTTATATCATACCACAAAAATCCTTTGAAGCTGTGATATGGTGCCGGCAGATTTAAACTTTGGTTGAGCCTTCTTGTTCTTGGAGAGCTTACAGTGAGGACAGTTCATGTAGAGAGGTATATTTCTGTTCAACAGATAGAAGGCAGGCCCACCATCGTCAAGGCTAATAGATTGAAGCTTCTGTTCAATATCTTTTACAACATTGGGGAGTGCTGACACACTAATAGATGGCTGATTCCGTTCTTTCCCAGGCTTGGAAACATGTACCGCTTTGTTTATAGCAGTACCACTTCTCCCATTTGAGTTATGACGAAGTTTACCTTGGTCACCATTCTTACCAAATTTTGAAGGACCTGCCAAATTACTGTCCAAATGTTCCCCGGATGAGGGGATTCGGGATTCTTCTAGCAATGAATATAAAGATCCAAGTTCGTCAAGATGCTGCGGGTTCAACAAGAAACGGTGCCCAGATGGACACTCGTGCTCAAATCCAACATATACTACGACATGCTTCAAAGGAGAGTTTGATTTGATATTTTCACCACCATTCACGTGTACAGGAACTACGTTGCTACCTATTTGTAACAATGGGTCACCATCTGAGTACCCATTAGCACCAATTCTATTTGTTTTTTCCTCAGCCTCTTCGGATTTTTGTGATCCCTGATGATCAACAATTTCACGAGCTGGTTCTCTATTCCTATCTTTCCCACTAATTTGCTTAATAACTTTTTCTGAACCTAAAGAAGGTTGCTTCCTTTGCTGGAGAGGTGGGAATCCCGAGTCTGCTGAGGCAGATCCTGCAACAACCTCAGAAAAAGGTTTTCTCATGTTAAAATTAGGAAGACCTCTACCGAAACTGATTTTTTTGTCATCGTTATCATTCTTGATGTTATTCAAGGGTTTTTTCTGATTTTCAACTCGACCCTGTAATTCTTCCGAGTATAATTGTGCAGCACCAGCTTTCTTCATATCCATATCTGCACTTAAATCAACCTTAGGGTCAGTGCTTGACTTGATTACAGAACCTTGTTGCAGGGCACTTGCTGATTGACTGTTGAGGTTTTGTCGTTTCTCTAGAAATATTGTCCATTTCAATAGAAACCTTTCAGTGGGGCAAAAACCACTCTGAAGCAAACCTTTAGAAGGTTCATAGTATCTCATACCCCCAACTCGAATCAAACTCCATGAAGATGTTTGAATAGGATCATCACTGTTTACATTTGGTAATTGAAGACTAGGAAGGAGCTTGTCACATTCAGGGAAACAACTGGAGGTAATGTTGGCTGTTTCAAAATCAAAAGGATCAGAACGTAGTCGCCGTGAACGACCACATGCACATGCATGAAGGAAAACAAATCCACTAGAATGTGGCTTCAAAGGAACAGCTGAAAGCGAATCACCAGTCTCGAAATCATGTCTCTGGTGCATACAAGGTTTTCCTGTCAAACTAACAGCATCACATAGTTGCCTGCCAGATCTCCAGATCGATGTGCATTCATCCTGTAACTTCTGAATAAAAAGTTGCACTGCAGGTCCCTTTACCATCGAATGGAAAGCATGCAAAGCCTTCTCCAAATGTTCTTCATGTTGTGAAGTTGGATAACAAGCAGGCAAGTCTTTCAAATAAACCTCCTTAGCAGCAGGGAGAGCTCTTTGACACCACAAAGTTGAAAACTTAGTATTCAATCCTTTACCACTTTCTAACAAAGATACGGCAATATCTAGAGGATCCATACCCCTACAAGCGATCCCTTCAGACTGAGATGGAACCAAGTTCCTATGACGAGGTTTTCTTTTACTAGTTTCAGTTTCATCAATACACCCACGTTTTGCCATGAGAACACCTTGTATGATAAGTTGGCTGGAACCTAACCATATTTCCAAACTAGGAAGCTCGGGAGTAGTTGAAGATTTTACAGATGCTACTGAGGCAGCAGCTGCAGCAGCAGCAACAGCAACCATACCAGCAGCTGAGCCAGTATTTGAATTATTAACCAGTCCCCCTCTTCCCCTTAGGATATCACATTGCCTATAGATGAACTCTTTTACAGAGAGAATATCCTCCTTGTTTGCACTCTGACGATGGGTTTCCAGCAAAAACGTATCAGAAGTAGCTTTTCCATTCAACAGATCTACAACAAGGCCAGCAGCAAACTCCAAAGATTCACCTCTCTGATTTGAATAATGGTCCAGCAGAACAACAGCTCTTGATGCATCAAGAGAAAACAAAGGAGCAGAGCTTGAAACACCCCCACTTCTAGATCCAGTATTATTACTTTCAGAACTTGCAAGTGTTCGACACTTCTTAATCAGAAAACATATTTGTGCTTCAAGAGATGCCTGCAATTTCTTCCTGAAACCACCTTCTGACTTACTTGCAGGGCGTGCTAACACAACCACTGAACCAGAACCTTTAGTGGGCAAGCTTGGTCTGGCTAAACTACTTGAACTAGAAGATTGGTTAGTGGGTGGAGTATCAGTGGACTCCTCTACATTAGAATTTACATTTGATACATCTGAGAAATCATCAATAAAAACAAACAGAGTGACTGGAGTACATTGTCCGGGGAAGAAAGAGGTGTATGAACCTAAACCTGACATTAATGATATACCAGATACATTGCGGCTTAGCATGCCCCCACCTCTACCTGGAGAAGGATTGTTGGAAGGTGTAACTGTAGCATGAGGCCTAGATGTCGATGGTGGTGCTATTCGGGATTTTACATGAGAAGCCAAAGCATGCTTGGCAGCTTGTAAAACTCTAAACGTTTTCAAGTTTTGGATATCAAAGCGGGATCCCTCCAGAACATAAATAATCACATGGCAAACCTGCATTGCGTTTACAAGTTAACTGTTAGACATATAACATCTATGCGATACCTTTTTTAAATTATTGCACTAATGCAAAAAAAAATTGTTGTTGATATGGCCAACTGCTTCGAAATAGTTTGTCATTGTGCAATTGAGGAAGGAAAGAAACAAAGGTTTCCGGTGAAGTGAAGCTATACAGCTCAACAGGGATTTAACTTTGGATACACCAATTCCACCAAATTTGGTGCTAAGCAATAGGAAATGTAACCCATAACAATTTTCATATCGACTTATCAAGTGTCTGCAACTGGCATAATGCTTGTAAATCAACAATAGTTTGAATGTTACTGGGTATGCAGATATTCAGAATACTAAAATACTTCTGATTCTCTAGTGCTCTATGTACTACAATTGCGAACGCAGCTTTGTAATGAAAACCTCACTCCACTACGAACAAGATGAAATAAGGGGGAGAAGAATGAGAACTCACAGAGAACATGAACAGCAAGCCCTGGAGATCTCCGAACTCCCGCTCCTCGACGGCCGAATCAAAGCCCGAATACGAATCCGAGAACCCGTCCATTGCCGGGCAGCGAGTGGAGCAGAACTGCAAGAACAAGATCCCTTTCTCCTCGTCGTGGTAGTAGCAGAATCTCCGGGACTTGAACCAATCCTTGACCTCTTCATTCTCAATCCGCAGCAATTTGAAGAGATTGCCCGAACCGAATACGTTGGAGTCCAGAACCCTGTTGATCAGCTGAGCCGAGTCGTCAGGGCGGCGACTGATGAAGCCGACAACGACAACGCCGGAAGGAGTGGAC
>JAYMTN010001011.1:0-13978 GCA_036897425.1 Erodium trifolium | reverse complement strand
GCAAAACACACCCACACAGAGCAATTCAAAAATCTCTCTCAGCTCTCTTATTCTCTGTCTACTCCAGCTTAAGTTTTCAGTTCTATTTGCATATTTCACAACACTTTTATTTAATCTTACATATTTTTATGGGCAAGAATAGTTAGGCATATCGACCCGAATCCGAGCCTGACTCATCCCATAGACTATCTTCTTCCGTCGTCTTTGGATAGGAAAAACTGATAAAGCTACCACTCTGCACAGCTACACACCAGAGAGAGAGAGACGGGTCTTCGAGGAGCAAGTAAAAATGGCGGCGAGGATAAATTTATCGATTCAAAACGGTCGCTGGCTGCTGAACCCATTTCACTCGGTCAACTCCAGAGCGACCCTTTTTAAGAATCGTCTCCATTTTCGTCAAAAATTATACCCATCGTCTTCGTCCTCGAGAAGAGCTCTCTTCTGCTCTTGCTCCGCCGATTCTAGTCTCCCGAGCTCCGAAAATTCGGACCCTTTTGTCCTCACGACTCCGCTTTATTATGTCAATGCCCCTCCTCACATGGGCAGTGCTTATACCACCATTGCTGCTGACGCCATTGCCCGCTTTCAGGTAAGGTTTCAGTTTCGAATTGCCCCTAGTTTGTATTTCATTGTATGATTCGGTTCCGATGCTACCTTAACCCTCTGTTTGATTGCTGAGAAAGCCCATGAAAGTAGATTAAAAGAAACTCTTCAACCTTCACAATGCCCATATTCATTGTTGAGAGTAGCCTTTTAATTTTCACTTAGTTTCTGTTTCATTAGCTACTTGCTGATGTTAGTTAACTTTTAAAATTGAACTTGGTTTGAGTTTTTTCTTCTTCTAATTGGGTCATAAGATTAATTGTTTTATTGTTTACACAAGTGCAAGTCCTCATTATTTTGGTTGAATTGATTGTAGTAATAGAATTTGCAATCAGTTTCAGGTAGAATTGAAATGAAATGTATTTAAGGAATTGTTTGACAGTGGTCCTTTAATCAGCAGTGAACTGCTATCTGTTAAGTACATTGGTCCTCAGGACTGAGATCGCCTTATAGCGCCTTATAGCATTGCACTATGCTGATGCAGGACACATAGTTCTTACATGTTACTATTTTGGCTTTCATGTTTTAATGACAGAGGCTGCCTGGAAAGAAAGTAATTTTTATCACGGGGACAGATGAGCATGGTGAAAAGATAGCCGCCGCCGCTGCCACCAATGGTTCCAGTCCGAAAGAACATTGTGACCTTATTTCACAGGCTTACAGAACACTTTGGAAAGACGTAACCTTTACTCTCCTAGATATTTAGTTTCCTATCGACATGCTAGTTTGTTTACTGTTCCAACTTCCAAGTTGTCTACTTATTCAACTATTTATTGTTTGTATTTCACTACTTGTTCTTTGCAGTTAGACATATCTTATGACAAGTTCATTCGAACTACTGATCCCAAACATGAAGCTATTGTTAAGGAATTTTACTCAAGGGTTCTTGCAAATGGTGACATATACCGGACTGACTATGAGGGGCTATACTGTGTTAACTGTGAGGAGTATAAGGTTGTACCTTGTATTTGGAAAGATAACTTTAGATGTATGAGTTTTCAGCTTGATAATTTTTATTTCTATTTGTTCTTGATTGAATCATTGTGTAGTTCTCCCACTATTATTTAGCAAGTGCTGGTCTGCTGTCTTAATTCAGCTTGTCGATGCTTACTTAAGTTTTGTAATTTAATAAATTTATAATCATTCAGGATGAGAAAGAATTGCTTGACAACAACTGTTGCCCTATGCACCTAAAGCCTTGCATTTCGCGGAAAGAGGATAATTATTTCTTTGCACTGTCAAAATATCAAAATGCTTTGGAGGAAACTTTAATGCAAAACCCAGAACTTGTCCAACCTTCGTATCGGTTAAATGAGGTGAGAGGATGTTGTATATATATATTTGAATTTTAGCCTTTATTTTCCATTATCTGTGTGATGTGAGAACTAATTATGAATTGAATCTTGTGAAACATGCTTATGAAAGCTAAGCCCTTTGTGGTTATTTGTGTACAATGCTATTCAAAACAGGGATATGAATTCAAAGATGGAAATATTTGCAGTAATTCAGATAATTTGTATCATCTTCTGTTGAATGACCAAACTTAGTAAGTGACATTACTTCCACATACCAGAAGAGAAATCCATTACTATCTCCTCACTTCGCATTTCTAACTTTCTGAGGCTCGTTTCAAAATACAATTCCATTGGCTAAGTATACATACATGAAAATCTTACATTTCACAGATATAATATTGACCTGCATATAAAATCTATATATTGATATAAACTACCATCGATGGAATATGATATTTTTGACCTGTTCTAACATAGATAATCTGGAATTGGATCTGATATGTGGCATATGATATCTCTTTTTGAAGTTATAAATTTGAACTATGTGAACACTGCTTTTAGTTTTGCTGTAAGGATTTATCTTTTGACTTCTGCTATAACTTTTCCCAGGTCCAAAGTTTTATCAAAAGTGGTCTAAAAGATTTTTCCATTTCTCGAGCAGCAGTGGAGTGGGGCATTCCAGTTCCAAATGACCACAAGCAAACTATATATGTATGGTTTGATGCCTTGCTAGGGTAAAGTTTTCTCTTATATAATTCAAGATGATTTTTTCTCAAGCTCATAAGTCATTTACAAAGATATCAATGTTGCTTTCATTTTGATTTTTATGGGTCACATTTGGCAGTTACCAACTCTTTGCTAGTTGCTATTATATTTACCCCTAAAGTTTCCATTTATACAGGCTTTTGAATTTTGATGGATATGTTATGTGAAGGTTATTTACTTTGTATGTTATTCTGTAAGCAGTTATATATCAGCACTATCTGAGGACACTGAGCAACTTAATTTACAAAATGTCGTATCATTGGGTTGGCCTGCTTCGCTGCACTTGATTGGCAAGGTATGACCAACCCTTACATCATTCTACAGCTAGAAGTAAGTTTTAGTACTTAATGTTTTTTTTCTCTAAAAAAATCTGTAGGATATTTTACGTTTCCATGCCGTTTACTGGCCAGCAATGCTAATGTCTGCCGGACTAAGCCTTCCAAAGAAGGTCTTTGGCCATGGGTTCTTGACAAAGGTATCTAAACTCAGCATATTAATTCTTCTTAACCAGCAGTCAACAATGTACTTCGAATTCTATAATTTCCTAAGTGGAGACTTAGTATTGAAATCTTGTTCCCCTGTGCTATATATTATTCACCAAAGTACGTAGGCTATGCAGGTTTTCATTTGGCCATTGATATGGAAATTTCGTTTGAGCCCCACAACTCTAACTTCACGTGCATATTTGCATAGTCCAGTCGAGCAAAATGGAAATTTGACACTATAACCAGGATAAATTGAGTCTGAAGTCTAAACAGGTGACATATACCGGACTTCTTAAAATGATTTGGTTCTTCCTTTTAGACAGCTTTTCCTGAACATCTTGATTTTTCTTAATGTTCTTCCGGTTCTTCCTCATGTCATTTTTTCATATATTTCTCTTTGTAGCATTTGTATAGGAAGTATTCTTGTAGTTATGAGGCTCTAGACAAATTTTTGATAGTACCATTCAGCCTTCTTTTGGGAGAATTGAGGAAGACCTTTTCTATTATTTGCTTTTCTGGTTGAATGTTATCGTCAATGGCTGTGTTCAATCAGTTCACTTGGGAATTTGGGATGATGTTCCTGTCAGAAGTAGGTACATGGTTAGAAAATAGCAAGTTCCATTATGCAATGTGGACAATTAAATACTTATTCAGATGATTTGAAAAGCAACTCAGTTCTTTCGCCGTAAAAGATTTGTGTATTACAATAACATTGCCACCATAGTTTACTCATGACTATTTATTTGCTTATTGATTGATTGAAAAATTGTTCGGGATACTTAATTCAAACAAAGATACTACTTTTACTTTTAGTACCATTTGTAACATTTTCTTAAAGAAGCGTTCTTATCTGTTAAACAAAATATCATCTTATATACACAATCTATTTCATGCAGCAATGCCTTTTATTTTGAAAATTATAGGATGGCTTGAAGATGGGGAAATCTCTAGGGAACACACTTGAACCAAATGAACTGGTTCAGAATTTCGGCTCTGATGCAGTGAGGTACTTCTTCCTTAGGGAGGTTGAATTTGGTAATGACGGTGACTATTCTGAAGAACGTTTCATAAATATCCTCAATGCACATTTGGCCAATACAATAGGTAAGTTTTCTAATAAAAAAGTTTGATAATGAATCTATTCCTTTTCTGTTCTTAGCCATAATTGACCATCATTTGCCATATGCAGGAAATCTTCTAAACCGTACTCTTGGGCTTCTTAAAAAGAACTGTGAATCGACTTTGGTGGTTGATTCAAGTATTGCAGTTGAAGGAACCGGCTTCAAGGAAACTGTTGATAAGCTGGTATGCTGTGTAAACCTTCCATCTCCTCTGTCCCAAAATAGGTTGTCTGTTAGCAAAGATTAAGAATGAGTGGAGTAACATTATGTTTCATTGTTTACTTAGGTTGAGAAGGCTCGAGATCATTATGAAAACCTGTCACTATCCTCAGCTTGTGAAGCTGTTCTAGAGATTGGCAATGCTGGGAATCTGTACATGGACGGGCGTGCTCCATGGACTCTTTTCAAGAAAGGAGGTTCTGATTCTGAAGCTGCGGCTAAGGTGTGTCATACACATGCATTTTTTCCAGTAATTGTGGTCAGCTTCATCATACACAAAAGATTAACAATTACTTCACTTTTCTTTGTTCTTCGATGTTTCGGTTCTGGAGCAGGATCTTGTAATTATACTGGAAACCATGAGAATCATAGCAGTGGCGCTATCCCCTGTGACACCAAGATTAAGTTTGAGCATATTCGAACAGCTTGGTTATTCGAGAGATGAGTTTGAAACTGTGACATGGGTCTGTCTCTCTCTCTCTCTTTTGTAGGTTGTAGGTTATGGTGGTGATGTTGTGATTGAATGAGTTTGTATATGCAGAGGGAGACTAAGTGGGGTGGGCTGAAGGGTGGTCAGGTGATGGCTCAGCCTAAACCAATCTTTGCAAGGATAGAGCTCCCAACACAAGAAGAAGAAGATGGAAAGGAAGCTCCTAAGAAGGCTAAGAAACAGAAGAAAGCACCCAAGGCTCAGGCTGTTGCAGAAGCTTAGTCATTTCAGTGTGCCTCATTTTGTGTTTCATTCTGATTCAGAGTATAGCATTATGGACTGAAATACAGATGAGTTTTGAGATTAATCGAGTTATTCTTTTAAAGCATCTGCACTCCTCGCCCAACCTTCCCATGCGAATTAGGGGTGATAATTATTTCGAGAGGGACGAATTCTGGATTCAAAGAGCGACAAGACTATGATGGCTATTCCATCAGGCTACACAGGGGACCTTGATAGACCTTATTACACACAAGTACCATAGGTGGTCTTACTTATAGCATCTCCGATGGTAGACTGTTGATGCTGACTGTTCGATTAAAAATTAATATTTATCCCTCTCTTAAACAACCGTCAGCACGAACAACCAGCATCCTCTAGTAGGGTTGGAAGATAAATAACAGTACCCACCCAAAATGTTGTTGGGTTGATATTTTTTTAACCGTATCCGTCGCCGGTGACACCGGTTCGGGTGATTCTGGTGATGGGACGGTGACGGCAGGATATTTACATAGCCATAGATATACGACGGGCTAGATTGACCATCATGGGCCGGGTTCGATGTCTCGGCCCAAATGAACTAAAAGGCCCACTTGTCTCCCTACATCGCTTGCTATAGATATATATAGATACAGTTTTGGTACTCGTCCTTGCACTGCAGTCTCCATTTCCAGATCTGCCAGTAACAGTTGACTGCTTCGGTGTTCTCGTCTCGCGATCGATCTACGCTAAAGGTACCTCCTCATCTTCTTCATCTCAGAAATTTCAATTGCCAAGGACATGTATAGATGATGATCTATATAAGTATCTGAATATGTGATTTCGTAGAGTCGTCGAGCTCAATGTTGCTGGTTTTTACAATTTCTCTCTCACTGCTCATGATCTGAGAACCCCAGCGATTTCTTTTCTTTTTTCTGATATGATGATTAGTGGAAAATCTGGAGTATCGTGTCAGAATTGTGCAATTTCCCTTTTTGCTCATGATCACACAACTCTCCCGATTTTTTCTTCTGTTTTTCTTACTGGTCAGTGGAAAATCTTAAATTTCGTGTGGGAATTGTGCAATTTCTCTTTATGTTAATGACCCAGAACTCTAGTGACTTTTTCCCTTCTTTTTTATGTTTGGGTTATTAGAAAACCTGATATTTTGTGTGAGTGTAATGTTGCTTGTGAGATTGTTTAGTGGAGTGAATATGAAACTGGCTGTAGAATCTGGGAGATTGTGTGAGAATTCTGCAATGTTGTAGTTTATGCAAGGTTGTAGTTTTTATAGTTAAAACTGGTCAGATATGTTCCATGGGATTAGATGAGAATGTTTAGGTGGGCTTTTGATCATGCAAAGGGGGGATCTAGCTTGAATTAATATAGCTTCAAGCCTTCAATTGATTTTGTGATTTACAAAAACTCCCCTATATGGTTGGACGTGTGCAGTATAAGGAGGTTATTGATCCCACTAGTATAGTTGAGAGTTCTACGGTAAGAGAACTGCAAAGTTATAGGGGTAGGCCTAAATTAACATGGAGAGATGTGGTATGAAGAGGTATGATAATGTATGGATTGGATTTCTTTCTATAGAACAGGGTAGTGGAAGGGAAAACATTCTGTGGGAAATAGCTTCATTGTTTGTTGGTGTTGGATAGATTATGAAGATATACCAATTTCCTTTTTCAGCTAAATTTCTAGATACGCAAACTATAATGTCATAAAAATGCAAGTCAATGGTGTCGTGGAATTTTGTTAGACTTTTTATTTTATTGTAACAACAGGTTATAGCTAAATACATTTTTTAAAGAACCAGAAGGTATACTGCAATTATCGTTAATAGACATCTACAAGTTGGTATTTTGATGTAGGTCACTTGAGATGGGATAACCAAGGACTTTCCCTGGCATATTTCCTGCTATTTACTTATGGAGTGGGATTGTATAGAAACTTTACCACAAGTGAATAGGAGCTAGTGATGGTTCGTACTTATGTATGGGGGATTTACAAGGGTTTCTAGGGAGCATGGAATATCACATTGTTAGCATTGCTCATGAATTTCCATGCTATGTGATGTACCGTGTAGCATGCTTACTGTCCCCTCCCCTGATACCGTCACAATTTAACTTTTCGCCTTTTCGTAATTTAATTTTCATTGGGTGAATAATGAAGCTGTATGTAGTGTACAATAGTTATTAGAATTGCAACTCGCACACAAGGTTATTGCGTTTGAGAGCTAAGTGATGATTATATTTACTCCCACTTAATTGACATACATTTAGAGTATTTCTGATCGATAAAATTATGTGTTTCTCTTGGATTATTGACCGTGATTGTATCGTGATCATGGTTTGTTTGTGCTCTTGCAGATGATTGATGACCAAGACCTGGGATTCTTTGCCAATTTTCTTGGCATTTTTATATTTGTTCTAGTGGTTGCTTACCATTTTGTGATGGCTGAACCCAAATATGAAGGCAAGTGAAAACCTGGTGGTGTGCTGCAACTGCAAGCCTTTTCTATGGAAGTTTTGACTTGAATCTAAGCGTAGTTGCATTACCTTGTCATGTCCAAGTTATCAAACTGTCACCGCTAGGAACTATTGGTTGAATGGTGAATCCTATTGAACCGTGAATAGTATGGTTCACATTTAATTTAGAATTCAATATCCATACACAGTTTAATAGTTATTTTCAGTTATTTTGATTTATTGGTATTAGTTTTTAGTATAATATGATGACATCTTGTTAAGAATTTGAAGGGAACATAAACAACAAAGAGACAACAATCCAAATTGCAAATTTAGACTGGGTATGAAAAATATATTGAAGTAAGGAATGCAATAGTAGAGAAAACATCACATGGTGGGGAAACTACTGTCAATGAAACAAAAAAAAACCTACATTGAATCGTGTGCTCTCCTCTTCTAGACTCGGCTTTAGCCTTAATCCTACCTTTTGACATATTTGTGCCGTCGTCCTCGTCTGCTGTGCCACTGTCCTACGCAACTAATACGTCTCCATCCTCAGGTGAGGAGGAACCCGACGCCCCTTATCATGCCCCCGAAACCCTTTCTATGGTTTCGTAAGGCCGACTCGGGTAAGGAAGAAGCATCTCCCAAAACCTTTGTCCTCTTTTCCAATCACGACATCGCCACATGCCTTGTCTTTTCCACCGAGCCCTCCTCTGAAGATCGACTAGTCTCTGGTGGTTTTCTCGTCGGGGAGCCGTTCCACCATGCACGACTCCACCGAGGTGAAGAGAGGCCGGCCAGTGAAGCTCCTCGAGCAAAATCTATCACCCATGGGGGAAACCCAAATTCTTGAGAATTCAATCTCGGGGAAGGGAGTGTCACTTAGGGTTCTGGCCTCCTCGAAGCCGGTGGCCCCGACGGTGGTTACCCATGCTAGGGTTCCGGCTCCTCCTGTCCCTTTATTGTCGATCCTCCGTTGTCGATGAGACGATGAGGGACCTCCAATCAACCTTCTCTACTTCTTACCTTACCGAGGAGCAGTGGCGGATCCAGCTTTTTTGGTGAGGGGGCACCAATTTTTTTTATAATAACGAATAACGCCATACTTCAAAAGAATAAAATAACAAATATCGTCAAAATAATATAACCAATATTAAAACTAATAAATTGCTACTTATTATTATATATTTTTGAAAATATTTTAAACAATTTCATTGTTAGTACGATAAAAATTAACTTTTTTGTTGTATACAATTATGTTATTATTCATCTATTAGTCTCTGATTTGATTTCTCAATCGAGTCATGATAATATTCATATCAGAACATACTCTTTCTTCAGTTGCGATGATATTTGATCATACTTTTTTTAAATATCTCTCTATCCATGATTATAATAATTTTGTAAAGAGATAATTCAAAACTCAAATTTCTTCAATCTTAAATCTTAAATAGTGACTTAAGTAAGAATAAATCTTGAAGAATAATTCAAATTTAAAAATTGAAATTAGAGAGCGTAATTGAAACATCTCTTTGACTAATAATTTTGTAGATAATTGAACTCAAAAATTAAATTAATGTAATTTTTAATTTTAAAAAATATATTAAATAAGAATAGACTTTTTTTATCTAATTAGAATTAGAAAATATATCAAAAAATGAATTTAAAAATTAGGAAAATATAGTATAGAATAATTAAGAGATATAATTTAAAAATACAAAACAACGTAGATTGACCCAATCTAATCTCAAAGGATCTCAAATATTCATTTTGTAATCACGAAATATAAAAAGAATAATTATGAAGAGTCTAATTGATATTTTTGAGGGGGCACAATTAATATTTTTGGACAAATAAATAAAGAAGATTGATTTGAAGAAAGTTGAGGGGGGCACGTGCCCACCCTGAGCACTATGTAAGTCCGCCACCGAGGAAGAGATGGAAGTCGTGGTGCCCTACACCCCGACGGACCCTCAGGTGTTGGGCGCGCCTCTAGAGGACCAAAGTTTGATAGGTGCTAGGGTTTGGCTCCTTCCTCCTATTTTGGGAAGATGTCTGGGTCAAGGATGTTCCTCATTCTACTTGGTTCTCTCACCTTTTTAGATTGCTTGTGGAGCAAAACCTACCAATTATTCATTATAAGGCGAACTATGTTGGAACTTTACTTTCCGACGTCATTTTTCATATAGAGAGCTCCTCGCCTTGGAAGGCCTACGTACCTTTCTCTAGGGCGTTCATCTCAACTTCGCCCACCTAAACTGATTGTTCAAATCTCTGTATTCTCATAATTTTTCGACTTCCAGAGCCTTTGATACCTTTTATAGCACTAACAGGGTGGACTCGGTATTTTGGGCTCCTGTAGTTTGGGAGAGTTTTGCTCTATCCAAGTTTCAATGATTGACTTGTCGCTCTCGAGGTCATCCCTACTAGATCTTTCTTGATAGCGAGAGGTTTTTCGATCCCATTGGGTCTTTGGATGTGTCTTATGTGTGGCAGACACATTGAGGAAAACTCTCACCTTCTCATTACTTGTGGATGAATTTGGCAGGTAGAGTCCTTGGTTCTCCAGTGTTGGGTGGTTTCCTTAACTCTCTTGTTGTCTCCGGCTTTGTTCATTTTTTTCTTGGCCCTCTATTTGTGGGTTGTATTGGCTGCACAAATTTTGATCTCGTTTCAGTTTTTTGGGCTAATGATTTCTTTGGATAGCTCGGAACGCCAGTAATTTTCAAGAAGCTCTGCTCTCCTATCCGACTATCATTTTACGGAGAATACAGTTTGGGATACTTCCCTTCATTCAGGTGAAAGGGTGACCCTCGTCTCCTGGTTCTGGATGGTATCGCCGACTGTTGCTCTTCCTTAGCCTGTTTGATCTCTTTTTCTTTCTTCCGTGCTTCTTTTTTCTCCCTTCTTTCAGGCCGTGGTGTCTTTCCTCTTATAAGCAGTGCAACATACATTTTGTTTTTCCGATACTTTCAAATCTTTGTTGTGGTTTGGTAGGTTGTGGTTTATTTTCCGAAATCTATGTCATTTATTTGTTGTATTGTTTATTTTCAAATCTAAAAAAGAGAAGGGAGAGTAGGATAGGGGTAGAAGCCTAGAACAATATTCATATAGACTATTCTATTCTTTCTTTTTTGTCATATATAAACCAATGTTCTAAAAATTGTTTGGCGCTAGTCGGACAGTGTTAATCGGATCGGTCAACATAAAAATGGCGTTTGGACAGGACATAGTTTTTTAGAACACTGATATGCTTATATTTTAGTGTTCTGACATAAGGCTAAATAAAAGTTACACATAGGCGGTAGTCCAGTAATTGGCTTTGGTACGCGGCAATCGTATCCGATTATTAGTACTGAATTCTGCAGTGAAAACAATTTCAACGTAGTAAGTAGTAAAAGGGGCATTCCGAGAATTGAACTCGGGACCTCTCGCACCCTAAGCGAGAATCATACCACTAGACCAAATGCCCGTGTATGCAAACAACTTATATTGTAAATTTATCGACTATTGCGGACAGCTCTAAACTATTATATTTAATTCAAGAACTTTTTGTATTGTTTCGATTTTAATCATGGTCAATAACTAGAAACCAAATAAGTTGATTCATCAGAAGCATTGACAGAAGAAGAATGACAATGAAAACAGTATGATTCAGAATATATTTTGGACATTTCCGAGAGAATAAGTTGAACTCAATCTACTATTGCTTATAAGATAGTTGTCGTGGCTTCTACAAGAATGGAGGTAGAATAACCCATCGTCGTGGATACTTCAATCTTCCCTCCTTCCCATCGAATAACTGAAAAGAACAAAGTTGCAAATGTAAGGAAGCCAAATGTGATTCACCAATTCTAATCCATCCAACTTAATCCATAAACAGCTTAATGCTGTGCAAAAATATTCTATTCACTCACTCACTGTCTTTTCAATAAATGATAAGCTAGGAAATTAAGAAGATATTTGAATTTAATAAACAAGAAATTGAAAGCAACTGAATCTGAACTCACTCGTCATATACAATATTCACACAAATATCTTGGTAGCATAGCCTTTATATGATCCACACAAGCGTAAAGCAAATATGGTTACGGTGTACTGTATCTGAATGTAATGAATGATTTTGGTCGCATAGCCTTTATATCGGAAAACGTTTTAAAATAGAACCAAGTTATAGCATTTTGTTCTAATTTACTCTTAAAGTTATTCATTTAGTTCCAATTTAGTCTTCGACTTGAGTTATGTTGCAAATCAGTCTTAAGAGTAATGCATTTTGTCCTAATTTAGTCTTAAAGTTCAGCCTTGTTTTGCTTCAGCTTAGTCCTAAAATTTGGATAGCCTGTTTCAGTAAAGTCCACGATTTAGATGGTGGGGACTAAGTTGGGACAAAACTAACGCTAAAACTTAAGAGACTATTCCTTATGCATCCAATAGACATTTAAGGCAAACCAATTTATATAACTTGGTTAAATTTAATATTTACAGCTGAAAAATAAAATACCTTGTTCAAGCGACGGTGCTTTGCAAGGGCCCAATTGGTCATGATAGAAGCAGCAACCACAGCAAAAACATAACCTGCAATAGTCTGCGTAGCAATATTGAAACCCAACCACTGATAAATCTCAGTTGTGTAGTTAGCGCATGTAACAATATTAAATAGAAACCCTCGTGGAATTTGGTACCCTCCACTCCCATCAGGACTCCGCAGATTGCTCAGAAGGATGTGGCAATAGAAATTTGCAAGCTGACAAAGAATCCCAAACCCAAACCCTATCTTCATTTGGAGGTCGCTCACAGGGGTGTAAAGTGGGTGGTTCACATAGTAACCAATGTAAGCCCCAAAGGTCCAGTAATAAGCGCAATTCCGAAACACATTGGAAAGTGGTGAGGTTGCATGGCTAAACCTATGGATAAAAAAGGTTTCCATTATACGTTTGAAATAGTGGAAGCACCAGTAGTACATGGCATAGGTCTGGACTGGGTGTATCACACGCTCCCCTTTATAGCCAAGGTACTGGTACACTGGGAAGAAATAAAAGATGGGATAGAGGAGCAAAGGGCCCAAATACTCGAAGAAGAAAAGTGTACGATATGAGACTTGTGGGCCAAGGTCCTTGAACGCTATAGTTATATTATCCATGTTTCCATCACAGTAATCTTTCAAACATTTCTTGTAGTTAAGAACTACAGGTCTTTCCTTTGATCCTGGTTGGACGGGAAGGGTAAGCCGCTGTCTTGAAGGATAGAACTTTCTGGCTGTTGACGAGAAAAAAAAATCATGTTTAGACAAGATCTTTATGGTTCACTGAACAATGTAAATAGTTATCTGATTACAACGATAAGTTTTTATGTTGTGATTCAAGCACAACTGCAACACTTGAAGGGTGAATGACAAGAAAGGAACAATCAAATCCATGTCGAAAGTAAGGTGTTCATCATTCTTTTTAGGTACTTTAGAATATCAAACAATGATAATCCATGTCCAAGTTTTGAGGAATGAGCAGTGTTCTAAATGACTCGATATCTCGGTGCAACTTAACTACCAAGTTTTGACCGTTATCCACCGCCAAGCGAAAATCGGTCAAAACTCCGTTAAATTTGATCAATTCAATCAAAACTCAGTCAACTAGTTTTTATATACAATTCTAAAGCGCATATGAAAGTTTGTACTCGAATATCTGTGCATAGCACAACCACAAAAATAGATTACCAATAGCAAGTTCAGTTCACTTCTCGAATACAATATGAAGTCAAATGTGTTTAAAACTATCTTACTTCACTAAACTATTGCTACTTTTTGCATCTAATATATGTATTATATATATTCAATACAAAACGTGTACTGCCGATATCTACCCTATCAGTTTAAAAAAAATCCTTAATTGGCACCTCCCGAGTTTTGACTGTTACTGAGTTTCAGAACCGTGGAAATGAGGGCCTAAGAACTCTGGTCCTCCTATTTCCGCTAATACAATGAGAGGAAATGCCCCCAAAATATTCCTAATCAGTCATCAAAAATCAAAAAGGCAATCAATATCGCCAAGTTTCTGTGAAGTGATTTCTAAATGACCAATGAAGCGAAACAAATCTAAAGAGCAAGGCAAGCAATAGCATATCTTACTTTTCTTATGTATTGCCTCTTGTAGATCAGCTACAGTAGCCTGCAAAACACAACATATAAAACTCACTCAATCGCAAATTGCATCCAAAGAAAGAACCCCAGAAGGTAGCTCAAAACAAAGATTCAAACAAGGGATAACGCCGATTCCTAGCCCAGTCGGAAAGATCATTTGCACATCCTAACCGTGCTCCACCAGTCGGAAAGATC
>JAYMTN010001010.1:0-13981 GCA_036897425.1 Erodium trifolium | reverse complement strand
AATCCGCGAAGAACTGCCCAGACCATTCATTCTGAACATTCATCACAGTTTCTCCCTGTTACGTTTTTCTAGCGGAAGTTGGTGGACAAAACTTTAGGTATTTTTTCGTTTGTGGACAGTACTTTAGGGTAGTTTTGGACAATTAACCCTATTTTTTGGGAGTAGATGTAGTGATAAAGTACTTAGGTGTAAAGGATACACTTACTCTCTATGGTTGTATACAAATGGAAGATCCAGAATGGTTCCACTATGACAAGCATCCACAATGGCATGAAGTACCGCACCTGGTCTAAGCGGCCTAACAATTATGTCATTAATATCATTATCAAGGATCATGCCTTCCTCCATAAAATCAACAGGGCATATGGTTTCATCAAATCCATCGCGTTCATCCCCATTAAATTCCGGCTGTCGCAAGCCATGTCCTGAGAAGAAGAAGACTAATGAGTCCCCATACTGGCAGTCATCTACAAGCCAATGCAAGGAGTCCTGAATGTTCTTCCTCGTTGGAGATAGTGAATTATCTTTCCCCTCTTCTGCAATTTGATTTTTATGGCAGCAGTTAGTAAGAGTGGTGCATATTTCATATAAAACCTAAAAACCATAAACCTAATGAACAGAAAGGTGAGCCTAACAAATGCATATATGTTTGGAAAGCCTCAGTAACATGTGATTGGTTCTAAAGTTTGCAGTTCTTTTGAAACTTCTATTTAGTGGTAAGGGGAAGCAAGTACTTGTAGAGTTTAGGTAAATCATCTTGATCTATGAACCAGTCAAAAGTTTTGGATGGATCTACCTGAAAACTTCACATAACATTTGGAATACTAATGACACCTAAAATATTTTTATTTTAGATTGGGACCATTTTATTACTTTCCAAATCTTTCTCTCTTTTATTCTCTATTAAATGCTTATTCCTTGTAACAGTATGAGGTTCAAACCTACTGTATCAATTGTTTTACACGAATGTTCCACTAGCAGGGCAAGACGTGTGCATGTGATGCATTCAGTTTTGTTTAAAATTCTATCATTTAACATGAAAAAGGTCATCAAGGACTTGTATATTCATGAAAAATTCTGCACACATGCAGCACTATATGCCACACAAGTCATGAGAAACTCTATATAAGTCCTAGAACCAAATAATCATCACTGAAGATGAGGGTAGTGGGGACTCAAGAATACAATTTCTTCTTTTTACTCTGATAAATGATAATAAAAAGTGTCCTGCACAAATGGCCAGTCCATATAGACTACCACCATTTGTTTCACTAAGATTTGACTATATGAAGAAAAAGTGAAAATCATCTACATATGATGTATATGATCGTTTTATTATGTATGTATTCAGCATCTCAGGATCAGGACCAAAGAAATAGACAGTGTACCTGTGAGGACCCGAATACCTTCTTCTGGAAAATGAAAGCGACTAATGAGCAATTCTTTCATGTTCTTCACATCAGCAACTGTCCCCTTCAGCTTGTATTTCCGCCTTTTGCTATAAGTCACCCCACAAAGAACTGCACGACGTTGTGGTCGTACTATAATGGATGGCACAGAAGAGAAGGTTCGAGGCCACTGATTTGGTGAAGTAGCAGGGAATGGTTTGTCATTGGATGAAGAATAAGTGATATGGCTAGAGCTGGGTGTTCCTGATGTTGTGTTTTTGTTCTTGCCGCATAGTCGTCTTGACAGCTTCTGGCAACATCCATCTTGCTCTGCACCACTTGAATTAGCAGCAACTAGCACCTGATTTTTGGTAATGCTGTGAGATATCCTTTGTTCTTTTCTCAAGGAGTCATTTCTCGTGATTTTCATGGAGGCTTGGCAAAATGAGCAACGAATCATTGGGGAAATCCATGTTATTGATAATTGATTTTGACATTGCAGGCAAGTGATTTTTCGGTCCATATCTGCAGCCTGTGACATTTTCAGGCCAAAAGGCTTTGAAATAAGTAGAGAGTTGACCGAAACTTCAAGAGATCAAAACATCAAGTGAAACTGATGATTTACAGCATTGGATTTGCCACTTATATAACTTCTTAGATATGAGAGTATTTGTATATGAAGACTTCGAAGGCACGCACCTACCTTCCCGTTCGTTGAAAATGGCTGATGCTTTCTTGCTTAGCTGCCAGAATCTGAGGTGCCTCCCTAGAAACATCAATTTCTCGAACCAAGAGGAAATTTGTTGGACAAAAGAAAAGGGAAGAGTTGATGTATTTATTAGTGCTCCAATACCGTTCTGATTTCTCTTCAACAATTTCAAACAATATAAAAATGGAAGGACACTAAATATAGAAAAAGCTTTACTAATTAAGAAGCCAGAATAAAAAATATAGATGATGAAGAAAATGTAAGAGAGCTCTAAAGAATACTATGATACATGGAAATGGAAATGGGAAAGTTAGATGTGACAACAAGCTCATCTTTCTTACGAATACAGTGGATATGCATAGCTTACAGTTTTACTGGAGCAAGGCTATACACATTTAAGACTCTTTTTTTTATGTTCCAATAAAAATGCTATTTATGGCTTCCAATAAAAAAGCTTATGAGTTTTGTACAATAATCCTATGGGCAAAACAAAAGATGCAATTCGTATAGTCCAACTTAAAGGTCTCCTTTAGTTTTAATTTACCACATTATAAAGTAAGAACCATATTCTATACCTGTTGTCCAATGGAAGGGAATAAAGTGCTTTAAGTTCTGCTTTCCTGTTGGTAGAGTTCAATTCCCTGTTCACCCGAAGGCTATACATACCACATAAAGAATCTGAGAAGATCTTCTAAATCAGAAGATTAAAGACAAACTCTACAAAAAAACACCTATAATTATCTAAATTATAACTCAACCCAAGGACCACATCTCAAGCAAACTAGAACAATTAACAGGACCCGTTGAATTGGAATATTCTGGATATTTGCAATCTTAAATAGGTAGCTCCACTTTGTTGACAAAATTTGTCGTTGAAATTTGAAAGTTGTAATATACTTGATCATGACATTAATGTTCTAACTGACCATGATGGTTATATGATTAATGACAACAGTATATCTTCTACAGTATCCCTCAACTTTGTACAAGAACTAGACGCATATACTTTGGCACTATAACTATGGACCAGAATCTGATGAAAAGAACATAGTTAATAAGGATCATCTTGGGTTAAGAATCAAGATTTGAAGTTCTCAAATAGGGAAATATAAGCAATAAAACACTATGATTTAACCAAATTCTTCAAAGATCTCATGAAAGCTATTAAGGAGTAAAGTATACTCACGTATATGCATAACTCTTAAATTCACCTCGACTAAAATATTGAAGATTTGGATGGTGCAGCTCTTTGTTCAGATTTAGAGTAACTGGTTACCTGCACAATTTTGATTCTCCCATCACAGAGAGGTTCTAAAGCTCATGAACTTGTCAATTGGTCCCTTATATATGATGGATATTGCTCCCTTTTCCCTACATGACAACTGACATGAGATGTACTTGAAAATAACAGAAAATACCTTAACAAATAACAGCATGTTTTCACATTTTGATAGTAACAGACACTTGACATCATGATGCCTTGATTATTCATCACATGACATTTTACAACCCATCAGGTCCAACATAAAGCTGTGAAAAGTAAACTTAATAACATCCCATTGCTGGAAGAACCAGATTCTACACCTTTTGTTTAGTGGCTAACAAGGGATAAGCTCAGCACCTTCTGTTTTCAATTCAAAAGATGTCTGTATTCTATTGCTCGTCAACAACTGTGAGTAAAAACAATAAGAAATGTAATATAAGAATCAATCACTATCATATTTTTGGCAATGTTGGAACTTGGAACTAGGCAACTTCACAATCACAACCCATACACAGAGAGCATACGACTCTAATGAACGGCACACCGTCCTACTACACTACAGGTCATGTCAAATTGATGTCACGCTCCTTCATTTCTTAGGTCTCTACAAAATGAAAACAATCTAGCAGCATTTCTAGTTCCTCTTTTGTTCTGTTCAGACCCACAACAAAACAAAACGAATTTGTCCATTTTTCAAAACTCCAAAGGAGAGTGAAAACACTGAAGAACTCTCCATAACTGAAACTACAACAATGCACAACCATTACATGTGTTCAATGATCACAACTCAAACAGTTCAAAAATTGAACTATAATCATCTTATTAGCATTCAGCAACAATTCACAACCATTTCATGCATTCAAATTTCAACTTAGATGTAATCATTTCATCAGAAACAATTCACAACAATTTCATGTATTCAAATTTCAACAAGCACAAATCACACAGTTCAATAACTTAGTTATAATCATTTTATCAGTAACAAAGCATACTCGAAAACATACCCTGTGTATCAGAAGCAGTATACGAGCTTTCCTACTCCAATCAAGAGTCTCCGACCTAAGGGCAAGGCGTCTCTGAAATAGCTGGAACTCCATCACTCCTCTCCGTACATATCCTCAGAATTTAAGAGGATCTGAGCCATAGCAAGCCCGACGGCCGATCCAGCGCCCTAGTTCAAGGCGGAGCAGTCGATTACGGACCTGACGACGCCGCCGTACAAAGAAGGCGGTGGAGCTCCAATCTGGAGCTCTTGCCGGTATCTACGTGATCATCCGGAAGAAATACGATGATCGGAACAGCCAACATTCCGGCGAATGGCGGTGGCCGGAGGGACTCGAGCTCGAGGAGTGTGGAGTGACTGACTGAGTGAAGAGAGAGCTCCTATACGGTGAAAAGATAAAATAAAAAAGATAATTTCGACTCACATTTTCAAATTATTAAAGGGATTAATCTTTTTTTACAAAAATATTAAAAATACTCCTATAAAATTTATACATAATGGTTTCAAATTATAAAACGCATACAAATAACGAAAAACATAAAAAAATAAAATTGTCATTTGCAAAAAATAATTGATGTCATGTAACTGTCGCATGATTAAATTCCGTTAAAGATAATAGATTTGCTCTCAAAAAATAGTTTACCGTTTACAAAACAAAATAATTCAATGTGAATTTTTACAAAACACGTATACCTCACCGTAAATTTTTGTAAATATCTTTTGTTTTATTTTATTTTATCAATGAAAATACAAAATAACCTCACAATAACTTAAAAAACCTGAACAAAAAGATATACATTAATTTCTTTTTTCCATTACTATCAAACAATTATTGCAAACTGATATGTCGATAAAAATTTAGTATAAATTGTAAAATATATTGTTATAATAGTTTTATTTATTACTCAAATAAAAATAAAGATGTGATGTAATAAATTTAACGTATTTTTTTGTAAAATAATATAATTAGATGAAAAAAATGTGACAAAATTTTATATATACTTATAATCTCAAAATATTAGAAAAATAAAAATAAAACCCACACGGCGGATTAGGGTCCGGACACGTCTTCAACGGGACAAGTCCACGGATAAAAGACAATAATACCCCTGCCGGCATGATCTAGAACAACAACACATAACTTAATCACGAAGAGTACTAATCCGATCGCTTAAATATAAGAGGAAAATAAGAAATGGGAAATATCGTAGACATAGAATCAGAATCATCATCATCATCATCATCATCAGAAGAAGAAATGGTAGGAGGAGGAGAGACGAGCGGAGCGATCGAGTGCGGCGCGGACTTCAATTCCTTACCGGAGGGATGCATCGCCAACATACTCTCCCTCACCACCCCTCGCGACGCGTGCCGCTCCGCCGCCGTGTCGCCGCTCTTCCGCTTGGCGGCGGACTCCGACGCCGTCTGGGAGCGGTTCCTGCCGCCCGATTACCACTCCATCCTCTCCCGAGCCCTCGATTCCTCGCCGCTCCAGCGTATCTCCAGGAAGAAGGACCTCTACCTCAGGCTCCGCGACAATCCCCTCCTCATCGACGACGGCACCAAGGTGAATTCGATTTCTCTGTCGATGTATTTGTTTTTAGATTCTATAAAATTGCTTATTGTGATTTTGTGATTGTTGTTTCTTTGCTGAATTCGGGTTCAAGAGCTTCGATTCTGGTGTTTATAGAACACGGAGTGAGACAAATTAGTACCTAGTTTGGTTTTTGATCGTTAATGGAACAGTAAATTTAGCGTAACCCTAACCTAGGTCAACCCCTATCCTAATCCTCAGCCTGCAATACTCAAGCTCATATGAGATAGTACCCGAGTGGGTTAGCTCTAAGTTTGTTAATTGTGTCTAATTTGCAATTGTTTTTATCTTGAAGTTAATTATTGAGTAGATGAAATCAGTGTTTCAGGAATTAGTGGAATTAAACATGAAATTCTTACAGGACAGCTTTTGTGTATAATGGGGATGGAGCAATGTTGGATTGGGAACATAGTTTTGGGTGTGGCGTTAGTGCCTGAAATTGGTTTAGTGATGGAGGAGCCTCTACTCATACGTAGTGTTAATCTTAAAGAGAAACCTTTTCTGCTTATACTCAGGCAGGATGCATTGGCTATTGTTTTCGATGTTGTGCGATGAATGTAGTGTTATATTCTTGGAGGTGAATTAGGTTTTTGTTATGAGGAGAAAAGGTGGGTTCTTGACGTATTGGAGGTCACTTAACTACACTTAGAGACAATAAACATCGCCATTGTTGTCTGTACTCTACAACCCCAGTTTTTTTTTTATTATCTGCTAGCTAGTTTAGTCTAGTTTATAATCTAAGCTCCACCCACACCTGCTCCCAAGCGGATGTACCCACTAGGGTTCTAAACGCTCACCTCAAGGAGGTAGGAAAGCTCTCTTGACCGCTGGGCCAACCCAAGGGGGCCTACAACCCCAGTTTGTAAAAGTTTCCATGAGCATTTATAATCTCGTGATAAGGTTGTTGCCTCATTGGACTATTGTGGCATTTTCAATCTGCTGCATAATTTTTATCACTTGGGCTTGACTACATGGTTCCTATTTATTGATTCTTCTTTCCCAAGGATTGTCTTTATCCCCAAAACCCGTGGGTTGTTCTGGGGTTTGTATTAAATGCTAATTTTGGTTCCCTCAATGTTTGTTGTCTTAGCATCCCTGAAGTTGTTTGATTAATATTGCTCATTTCTTTTAATTCCTTCCTTAGACTAGCCAAAGATATCAGATGTTAATTTTGGTTTACTACATATTTGTTGTCTTAGTATCCCCGAAGTGGTTTGATTAAGATTGCTCGTTTCATTAATTCCTTCCTTAAATTGGGTGATTGGAGTTGGATAATTGAACAGCTTGGTAAAAAGATTCTGGTAATTTGCTTTACTGAAACAGATTTGTAGGCATGGAATTGCTAAATAACATATTCTAAGTAGATGTATGTGTTATCTAGTTCCTATTGTTGCTTCGATACTGTGAATTCTTATTCCAAACTCGATATCTTGCTGCACTTACAGAGCTTCTAAGTAGAGATATATATGTGTGATCTAGTTTCAATCGTTGCTTCTATACTCTGAAATCTTATTCCAAACTCGATATCTTGCACTTACAGAGCTTCTCAGTGGACAAATCAACTGGGAAGAAATGCTTCATGCTATCTGCAAAAGCTCTTCACATTGTATGGAGTGACACTCCAACATATTGGAAATGGACTTCAAGGCCCGAATCCCGGTTTGTACATCTCCCTTCACTTCAATTCGTTCCCATCTCTCACATACTAAATTTTCTCCATATTTGAATTCGAAAAAACAGGTTCGAATCAGTGGCCGAGCTTCTAAGTGTGTGCTGGCTCGACATCCGTGGCACAATAAACACAACCTTGCTCTCACCATCCACAAACTACGGAGCTTACTTAGTCTACAAGCTGACCTCAGAAGCCTATGGATTCGATTACCATCCAACGGAGGTCTCGGTCAGACTCGTTGGGGAAGAGAGCGAGGAGAGCTCTACAGGCACAGTCTGCTTGGAGCCTGCACCGGCGGATCAGCAGCAGCAAAACCCGTTCATCCCCAGGAGGTTCTGGATATTCGGGCAGAACCGGATGGATGGGTTGCAACGGCCCCAGCTGAGGGCTGACGATGGGTGGTTAGAGGTTGAGTTGGGTGAGTACTACAACAATGGCGAAGAAGACGGCGAGTTGGAGATGAGTGTGCTGGAGGTGAAGGGTGGGAACTGGAAGTATGGGCTGGTTGTGGAAGGGATTGAGATCAGACCGAAGGAGGTTGAGATGAGTGAGGTGGCTCAATTGTGATGTGAACCTGGTGAGTGAAGTTATGATTAAGCTTAGCTTGTTGATGGTTTTTTTTTTCTTTCTGAAATGCTGTGGTCTTGGGTGGTGAAAAATGACTTAAACATAGTGTTACAAAAATAAAGGTTTGTTGATTATGATGGTATATGTCCTTCCATTCAATGTTTTTGGGTGAGTGAAATGACTGAGTTTAGAACTTGAATTGTTTTGGGGATGGAATTGTTCGAGCTCGATTTGTTGAATGTGCGTTCTCATCGGGTCATTATAATCGAACTTGAAATCGATTGAAGTTTTGGGGATTTATTTAGAGCTTGAAATGATTGAGCTTTGGGGGATTTATTTAGAGCTTGAAATACTTTTCTCTGTATTCAAGGTTGATTTGGGGATTCATTTAAAGCTTGAAAAACTTTTCTCCGTACTCAAGCTTGAATTACTCTTGGCTTGTTTAATTCGAGCTCTTCTTCAATTTAGTTAGAGCTTGAATTACTCGACTTGTTTAATTTGAGCTCGATTCAATAAATATACCTCTTGGATCATATTACAATGTTGATCATGATTGAGCTCGATATGATAAATATACCAAATCAGATTTATTATAAGATTCGAATTATATTTATAATTTATAATAATAAAAATGATATCGATTAAACTGATCTAGAATTACTATAATCCAACCAGAAAATCGTTAAATAAATGCTTTTGGGATTTCAATTTACTCATATGCACGGAATAATCTAAACTTGATTAGTATCTTAAATATAAGATCCCGATTTATTATAATCTAACTCCTACTAATTATAATCAAAATGGTTTGATAATCGAATGGAAGTTCATTGTGGGACCCTTCAAAAGCCCAAACGTCATTATGGTCTCCCTAATTCCAGCCATCATCACTCCATAACCAAATCCACTAAACATAATAAAACTCTTAATCCACATCATTATTAAATTAATTATACTTTTGATATTAGAAAAACTTCAGAAGAGAAGAATTTACATGTCACGCAAGACGACAAAGTTACATGTCCAAACAAAACACTTATCCACTTCTCCCCAAAGTACAAAACACGTCCGGGTCCCACACCTGCCACGTGTCTCCACCACAGTCCGCTCAAACAATCGTAGAGCAAGCCGACGTCTTCGGGTCCCACATCGCCGGCAACAGAAACTTCCGACCGTTCACCCCGTGCGCATTGTAGCTCGCCCCCGTGGCCTTATCCACCAGCGTCTTCCCCGGGTAACCCGGATACGCACCCGACCCGAACTTCCCGGTGCAGGCCGAGACCGCCTCTAATGGAGCCGTGGGAGGGCCCTGGAAATACCCGTTGTTAAACGGGTTCGTAACGGTGTTAGCGAGAACCGTAGCGAGATTGATAATCATCCCGTCGACGCCGACGTCGCCGTTAGGAGCAACCAGAGGAGGCGTCTGTGGGCCGTAAATGGGCTGGTGAAACGGCCACGCGCAGTAACCGGGGCACTGGGCCTCCGAGTTCCCGACCCACACGAACGGAACCCGGGTCTTCTTGTCGCTCCCCAATCTCGACCCGTGCGACCCGCACCGGTTCATACAGAACCCCTCGACGGCGACGTCCTTCGCCGTCAGGACCACGTTGATCGCGCTCTTTCCACCAGCTTTCGCAGCGAGCGCCCCGAGGTAGGGGCTTTTTAGACTTTTCCCAAGCGAGTAGCTCTCGAGGAGGACCTGGTTCCCGACGAGGAGCCGGGTGGCGCCGCGCTGGTACCGCTCCGTCGTCCTCCGCCACGACGCGGCGGAGGGCGGCGGCGAGTTGGCGGCGCTGAGCGAGTTGACGAAATCGACCACGACGGCGCGCTGCGCCGGAGTGAATTTCCCGTACCAGATCAGATTGACGGTGATGTTGCCTTTGAGGAGAGCTCCGTTGTGGTACTTGAGCACCAGCGGCTGCTCCTGAACCAGAGCCGCCAGCTTCCTGGTGGTCCCCACGGAAGATCCGATGGAACAGAGCAGGAAGAGAACAACCGTGGCAAGATTGTAAATAGAAGCCATTGCCGGGTTTAAAACTTAACAAGCCTACAAAGCTGAGAGGGGAAGAGAGATATTTAAGAAATGAGAAGGGGAGGAGTGAGGTATTTATACTGGTGATGTGAACGAGGGAGAGGGAGACAGCTGTAGGAGGCGGAGGTGTCTACGTCAAGATTGTCCACGTGGAGGGTAGTGGTTGGACGTCGTTTTAGCTATAGGGACAGTCTTCTGCCAGGCTGTGAGGTTCTTTTTTAGGGTGGGCGTGACGTGGCGGTCTTTGGAGGAAAGTGTTCTCAATGTTTGGTGGGGGTGACGGTGAGTTTAGAGTTTGGACTCGTTTCTTCGAAGATATTGACGTGAATACACGAGAGTGCGTGTGCGAGTGAATAGACGTAAGCTTGATATTTTATCTTACCCGAGAACTGCTACAGAGCTTTTCAGAGCACAGTTTTATCCTGTACCTGCGTCTCTGATCTTCCCGTTTCGTACTTTTTATTCCAATCCAAAAGCGAAAGACGGTAAGAGCATGTGTATGGGGGAATGCGTTGAGAAGCCAAGGAATACATTTCCATGGTAGAAATTGACGTCGAGATCGTCGTTTTGTTTAACGCCGATATCGATAGTAGCAGTGAATTGAAGAATAGAGATCAACAACTCTACGAAATGTTGACAGACGCCCTGTTTGAGCTTCGTGTGGCGATGTGGATTGATTCGGCAAAGTCTTCTGATGGGCCAACAGTTACGAGCGTGTGAGTTCCGAAACGCTAGCTAAAAATAAAAATAAATAACTATGTAAAAAACTCAATCTTTTATATCTCTGTGATCTTCTTGGTTTGTCTTCCCTCACTACTATAAAAAATAATCTTGTGTCCTCATTCCTAAACTCTCCACTTTTGTTAGAGCATCCACAACGTTAACAGTAAGTAAATGGTGGTAAGGCAGATTGTTAGAAAATTAAATTAATATTTTTAGTTTTACAGTCAGCACCCCTGCAATGCTAGCCTGTTCGTACTAACTGTTCGTGGCATTTTTCTTCACAAATTTCTCCCCGCTGGCGATAAGCGCCGGCTGTAAGCTTACCACCATCTCTTACCACCAATATTATTTAAATCATTTCTCTCTCTTACTTTTTCCCTTAACGTCGGCTTCCCCGTCCACCATTGTGGATGCACTTACTGAGTAATCTTCTTGCATTCCTAGTACGCCGAACAAGGATTACAAGGTTACTGTAATTTCAATCGTCATTCTAGTCTGAACGACACGCTACTAACATTGGAAGAGAGCGGGATTCTGGAACAACATGATACAGAGTTTTTCGATGTAAAGGAATCCTATCCCCCACATGCATTGAATTTACGTTTTTAGACATGTCGCAAGTATCGAAGACGGAACCAGGGAGCATTGCAATCAGGCTTTTGGGGTTGTCGTCTTTCACTCATGACGATACGCAATAACGACCAACAGAGATGCTACAATCCCAAGTCAAACCGGACCGGTGGAGATGGCCGTGGTTAATGCAACCGTGGTGGTGGAGGTGGTTATGCTGGACGCGCCCGTAATGGTACTAGAGAGACTAAGGATGGAGGATGACGGCGAATGGGAGACCCAACGGATACATCAAGAGGCGATGAAGAACGCTGAGCGTGATAGCCTTCTGACGCTCTTACGTGACTTGCACAATATGGACCTACTTTTACTATTTCCCATTAAACTGGAACGACACGTGGCCAAAGTGAGACATCTCGAGTTCCTCCTACATACTCAAGGACATATTTTGACGTCCACCGTCTTGCCTAATTCATCAGCACACGTGGGGCCTCCAAGTCCACCTGGCCCACCACCTCATCGGGAGAGACGGAGGAGAGTATGGTTCGGGATATGATGTTGGTTATGACACCTATCGTCTTGTCTAACCTGGAAGGTGGGAAGGATACAACAAGTTCTCTAGGAGGGTGTACTAATAACCTTAAAATCACCCTCATTAAAAATAGGGTTAATGCAGCTGAAGACCATGTGGGAAATTGGACTGAGGTCAGTAAGTTTTCTCACAGGGATCCATGAGATCTCCTGGAGGCCTCGACTTGCTAGGGAAAATTAGCAATTCAATCCCTCTTAGGGTTCATCCACAAATTTCAAAGCTTTATGACTCCCACCACATACCTTACCCCGATGTTTAGTGAGCCTAATAGAAAGCTTCAGCTTCATCGGGCATTTGTGACTTGCACTAGGTTAAGCCGAGATGGTTTTTTGATTCGTTTCTAGTTTTCATTTTATGTTGGCAAGTGACCGTTTCAACATAACCAATTATACCTCGATTATAGTTAGAAAATTAAGTGTAAGATTATCTTTTGATAATCCACTTTTATACTATTCTTCTCCGTATTATCTTTGATTTTCCAGTAAATTGTCATCTTCCGCTAAAAAACGATATATTTAAAAAAAAACTTCAAAACCCTTTTAATTAACAAAATAAGCAGCATGGGAGCCATGAATGATGACGTCAGCTGACGTTTAATGGTGCCGACTTCGGGAGTAATGCGTGGTTAAGTCCTCTAATAAATATCATATTGATCATAGGCCCGCGTGATTTTGCCTACGCATTTAACTACTCATTTCCTACTTAGGCCCCGCAAAGCTAGGTTGTAACTTCCTTCTGGTTTCGAAGGTTAGTGGCACTGTCGTAAATAACAATGATTCGTTTGCCCATTCCTGGGTTCGTGTTTGGGTGCTTTTAGTCCATTTATTTTTTTCTCAGCAAGGTTTGAAATTAAAATATTGTAAAAATAGTACTCAATTCGAGAAAGGGCGAGTGGAGATTAGGGACGGTTCGACCGAGAGTGGAGTTCAAAAAACTTTTACATTTTTTTTTCTTTTTAATGCGTAAAGGAGAAGCATGGATCACGTGAGAGGGACGCAACGTCGGCACGGAGAGGACGCGCACGCACGAGCGGCGACAACCAATGGTCAAAAAGACATTTGATTCTGTGGGGACCACGTTGTGTCGATGTGGCAACATTCAGTGGCGTGCAGTGTACCTGGCATCGGGATAAGGTTCGCGGAGCAAACACGTGGTCTTATTACAGGACTGGCCTTCGAGGAACCACGAGCGCATTGATGAAACGCGTGAGGAACACGTGATGTTCCCGTTCCAAGGATAAGGTTTGGATTGAGATGTCGAAGCAGCTTTATGTCCGAAAAAGGCGAAAATACAGTGGATCAGGGGCCAGGATCTAACTCCACGAATAGTGTTAACAACATATCGCTCTTCCTAATTTTGTCCAATCAAAATGTCACTAAATTAAAAGACCCCGCACTCGTTCCACAAGTTATCAATAAATTTAGTGATTTAATTTATCAAGGTTAATGTGATATTACATTGGTTTAAGTTTGTGATCATCACATTATAAAGTTAAATTATTGATCATATATTTTGAACTTAAGACAACATATTAATAATGAAAGCACTACCTAAAAGTGGTCCCAGAAAAAAAATCCAGAAACTGTCATTAAGACAAAATACATAAACACCTGAAAATTCAAACATCGTGGGACTGAAAGAGAATAACTGCGGTAAATAACGAAAAAATGCAAAAATATAAAAGAAGTGATACAACTTTAAGTTTAGAGCTCCAGGAAGATACTACTTTAGCAGTCGAGACTACCAATACAACTGCTGATACCCGAGAGTGAAGTAGGGCTGGGCAAAACATCACCGGAACCGGCCGAACCGACCGAACCGACCGTCACCGTCATCGGAAAAACCGAGACGGACGCCACCGGCGACG
>JAYMTN010001009.1:0-13983 GCA_036897425.1 Erodium trifolium | reverse complement strand
ACCATTAGTACATTCAATTCCAAACCTGACTTTTCTATGCACAAGATACACACACAAATACAGCCCGACGAAATCCCATAACTACCCCTAAGCTCCCTCCGTATTTACGCCGGCAAAATCCAAACAACATCCTCCTTGCTCATTCCCTCTTTCAAATCAACAAAACGACGTCGTCCTCCTCAAAACCATCAGCGACCGCGACGGCTCCGGTCCGCCTCCGCCGCACCCGGGGGCGGCAACTCGGTCCTGGGTCGACTCAACCGAGGCGCGAGGAAGAGGCACACGGAGGTGCAGACAATGGCGCAAGCCTTTCCCCAGAAGATCACAGTGATCAAGCTCAAGAGCACGGAGCAGAGTACAATGATGGTGTACCGGGCCCCGAACCGGCGTTTTCGGGTCGGAGGCGGTTTGGGCTCGGTTGGTTTCGACGAGGATGCTCTGTTTCGTGCAGGGGAGGATCTGGAACTTGAGATTAGGGACGAGCCGGAGATTGAGGACCCGGATCCGATGATCACCGACGATGAGGACGAGCCGGTGCAGGTCTCGGTGAAGGGGGATCGTCCTCCGACGCAGGCGAGTTCGCTCTCCGACGCGGATCTCTTCATTGGGGTTGTTGTTGAGTTGTTTGATGCTTCTCCGAATTGGCTCATTGCTGGACGGTATGATTTTTGTCTGTTCTTCTTCTTTCGCATCTTCTTAGCCTGAAAATACACAAAATGTACACTGTAACGGTCACATGTAATCTAATACGTGAGCTCCAAGCTTCATATTTTGATAAAGTTATGTGTACATGAATCCAAGATTCACATATTAAGATAGAATCTTTTAGAGATAGGAATCTAATAAAGAATCTTATAGAGATGAGATTCAAACTCACCACATAGGTTTGGTTTTGTTACCAACAACAAAATGTATATGAGTCAAATGTGGGTTGACATATATAGAACACCTTCAAAGCAGGCTAATGACTCGTATTTCAAATGAGCCGATGTTTTTGATGGATTTGATTGGGCAGGACGTAAAGTAAACTTTCTATAGAATCGTGAGACGAATGTTGATCCACTCAACGTCGCCCAATCTATAGTCAGTTATGATGTGGACTTGACTGACTGAATGTCTGAAGAATCAACGAACAAATGTTGACCCATTCAATGTTTGGTCAATGATCAGATGTCATGTGTTTAATTTCTTATAAACAATGCCTATGGAATCTTAGACCCGAAAAAATCTTCTACATATGATAATCTTTTAAAGTTCGCATTTAGACCGAAAGAATCTTTTAGGGGTGAGATTCTGATACTGTATCACATAGGTTTGGTCTTGGGCACGAGTCAAATGTGAGTTGACATATTCAAAGCGCGTTCAAAGCAGGTTAATGACTCGTCTTTTAAACGAATATGTTATAAGCGAGCACTATGTAGAATTGTGGGGCGAATGTTGTTCCACTCATCGTCATTCGATCAATGGTAAAATGTCATCTAAAGAATCGATCGATAAACAAATATCGACCCACTCAACGATTTAGTCAATAATCAGACGTCACGTCGATTTCTTAAAACAATACAAAAAATGAAGAAAACTAACCAAAGAGGTCTCGAAAACAACCGCCCTCATCATCTTCGCGAACGCATTCCCACCCTCTTTCCTCCTCCGGCTATACGCTCCGACGTCGTTCTCCTTCGCCGGATTCAACACCGGCATCACATTGGGGAACACGACCCCCTCCTTCTCGCCGGCGGCCACGTAGGTGATCGCGCCGTCTGCGCCGTCCCTGCTGCGGCAACGCCGAGACCTCGCCGCCATGGTCGCCGGAACGTCGTCGTCACCCTCGACGCCCGGCCGGAAACAGAGCAGGAATCGCCTGGAGCCCTTCGATTTTGCCGCGGGCGTGGCCGAGCCCATAGAATAAAGGGCCGGTCGGGGATCTGGTTGCGGTCCCCCGAGAATCTAGCGATCGGAGACCGGCGAGGAAGCTTAGGAGAAGAGAGGAGAAAACAAAAAATGGATGTATTAATGGAATTGGGTTTGTGTTGGTTATATATATATATGGCGTCGCCAGGAGAGCGACGATGCAGCTCTATCTCTCTCTTTTTGATTTGACCCCGTTTGACATTGGTAACCGAGATTAACTAACACAAAAACTATTTTTATCCTTTTTCTTATTTTATTTTATTAGAATTAGAATTTAGAACTCTTTTATTGGTTTAATTATGGTATTTAAGATTAGTTATTGTGGAAGCATGCCTGAATAAGGTCGTGTGGTTAATACTTAATACACTTTCAATTGTTATTTTATCATATATCATTTCAAATAGTTATGAAGGTGTTGAAAAACCGTCCTTACGTTAACATGAAAGCATAAAACAAAAGATATGTAGTATGTGGTTGTGTTACGATCAACCATCCCTGATTACTTAAGACACACGACACGAGTTTGAGTCTTTATTGGACAAAAACGATTTTAGAATGAACGGTGTAGTGTCCTCCTAAAGAGAAACCCTCCTACAGACTAAAAAACTTTATTTTTTCCCCTTGCATAACCTAACTTGAGGTCTCGTTTGACCGATCCCTAAGTGGTATGTAGACGAAGAAGAGGGTGTGGACGGAGACAAATCAGCTAATGAAAATGTTCGGAATAAAACCTCACGAAGTGGAACTTCCCGCAACGGTACTGGTCTAAAAACACCAAGAACACCTCACCGCCCAACTCGAGATAGACACACCTCTGCACCAACAAGGCTTCCTTACAATGTACCAATGCATAAGCCTTGCCAAAAGCTTCACCTTGATCACATTTGTCGAAAATTGACAACACCTTCCCCCACGAGCCAACGACCAACCGTAGATTATCAGCTAACCACCAATGATAAGAAAAGCCGGAGATGTCGACCCAAAAAAACCTATCATCCTGCAAAAGAATGCCCCACTTTGCATTTGGTCGGCGAATCACAATAACCTTCTTCAAGGCTCCCACTTTCCCGAAGAACTCCATCGCCCATGGTTTGTCTACATTATAAGATAAATTATACATATTTTTTTAAATTAGTTGACCTTAATAGAGCTCGGCTCTAGGTACGCATCTTCCTCCGTTTGAGCCCCAATCGTCACTCCCTGCATCTCCACGATTTGCGCCGGTGAACCGTTGCTACCGCTCTTCTCTTAATTTTGAAAGATAAAATATCATGTATTTATATATGCATTCATCTGCATAAGGGAGTTCATGGGTGGATGTCAGTATGTGGGAGGGGGATTTCATCCGCCCGTGCGAATACGAATTTAGATTTCTCATATCCACAATCCGCCGTGACAAATGAACATTTGGCCGGCATAAACATACGTGTCGCGTGACCCGTAACATGTATCCCAAAACCTAAGGTGATAATTATTTTAGAAAAACCAACACATTCTATGATTCAAGCAGTTTTCGTACATCTGGAATCATTACAAAAGTATTACACCTGTTTTCTTTTTACAAAAGTAATGATTTCACACGTTATGTCACACTATATTTCATTACAAAAGAAATGAAGTATTCAAGTATTCAAATGTAAGTGTGACAAAAGTCGAAGGTTGCGAGGTTGGGTTATGGTGAGGCCGGTTGATAAATGGTAGTCTTATGTATTATGTTTGAATTTTATCAATACATTTGATTAGACTTGGTGTTAGATGCAGACAAATCATCTACATATTCATCTATCATAATCACACTACTACGAGTTAATAAAATCTGATCTATTACCTATCCGCTCATTCGCATATGAATGACATATGAATAGACGATCGGGTGGATAAGCGAGTGGAACGAATCATGGAATATTTTGAACACATCTATATATGCAATTACCCAAATAAATTAAATTTAAAACAAATACATGATGTGAATTGGGCCTATAGGGCCCAACCCAAACCCAACCCATCATCATCCCTAAAAATACAGAAGAAAAAACCAGTGAAAAGAAGCGGTACCTTCCTTGAGAGCTGAGAACACCGAAAGAGACTTTGTTTCAAATTCTTCTTCTCTCTCCTTCGGCGCAGAACTCATCTCTCTCTCTCAATTTCACAGTTAGGGCACAGCAAAGCATTTTCTCTCTCTCTAGAAACAGCAATTTCGTTCCTATCTCTCTCTAAAATCCTCCTAAAACCTCACTCATTCTCGCGGCGACGGGACGAGATGCTGAGCCCTATGGACCTGCTCCGATCGAATCTCTCTCGTGTTCGGATCCCTGAGCCGACCAATCGCATCTACAAGGAAGAATGTTGCTTATCGTTCGCCACTCCGGTACGCTAGTATTTCGATTTTTCAGTTTCATTTTGTTCGTAGTGCAGAGCTACCAGAACTTACTGGAACTGTGACTGCGATTTTCGTTCTTTGAATTTTTCGGTTTCGTATGAGTTTTCTCGACAGCCAAACAGGATGGTTATGACTGATAATTGTTTTGTTGATTTTATTTTTATGTTTGACATGCTTTACAGTGGGGGAACTGAAAATAATTACACAATTTCATTGCATTTTCCATTTGATTTCCTGAGTTTTACTAGTTGCTTGCTAAGGTTGGTTTGATGAGGCTGTCACTGGCATTACTATCTGCTTACTATTAGTAGTATTTTTTATTTGAATATCTGTTTGATTGCTGCTGAAACAGATACGGATTACGGAACAACAATACAGTGCATTCTAAATTTTTTTTCTCCTTTTCACTGTTGTGCTATTATGGAGTTATTGGCAGACAGATTGAAATATTTTTTGTTAGTAAATTGTAGCCAAATTGAATTAAGCAAAAGGTGCTTGTGGTAAAAATCTAAATATTATGAGTTCTCAGTTGAAATTTTATACATGCTGAAGTTCAATTGTCTTGGTGGTGCTATTGTGATACTATTGTGATACATTTCAGAAATCTGAAGGGGGGCTTTTCGTCGACATGAATACATTTCTTGCTTTTGGGAAGGATTGTGTGGGCTGGAACTATGCGAAGACTGGAAATCCAGTTTATTTGCATATTAAACAAACAAAGAAGTTGGTTCCAGAAGACAGGCCTTTGAAAAAGCCGACTCTTCTGGCTATAGGTATTTAAGTAATGATACCATGTGCATGTCTTTGGACAGTCCTATGCTATATTTGATGATATGCTCTTACTACATTCAATTTATCACTGTGTGCATCATTGTTGGTCCTCATCTTTACTTGTTACTAACTTATAGTTTCCATCAATAGTTACTATCTACTTGTCATGTATATTTTAATTATATTTAGTTCTTTCTGAGGGGCATCTAGATAGCATGTTGGTTATTTCTGCACCTAAATTTTGATTAAGGCGGTTTATTCTGATACTGCAAAACCTGCCCTCAAGGTGGAAAACATACTTGCCATGTTACTTGTTCGGGAATATACTCAAATTACATTGCATAGATCTCCTGTTCCGTAGCTCACATTCTTTGTATAGAAGACAAAGTTTTTGGGGTTTGACTCCTTTTTGTATGCTGGAGCAAAGATACGGGTAAAGTGATGGTGTGTGAGAGTATTACTTATATGTAAACTCAATTATTTGTATGTGCTGCAACATATTCCATTTTTATTCTTCACGTTTATATCTAATATTAATAATCAGTAGTTCATTAATTGTTTGTGGTTGAAGACCGATGTTCGTAATTGTTGGTTACTTTAACATACTGTGTTTGACTTATAGGTATGGACGGGGGATTCGACAACAATGAAACTGAATATGAAGAAGCTCACAATATAGTAATACTGCCTGATTATGTAACACTTCCATTTCCTAATGTGGAGTTACCAGAGAAGGTGCTTGGAGCTTGTTCTGTTACCCCTCCTAATTTTTAATTTATGGAGATTGAATAAAGAACTTACTCTGGTTGTATGATACTGCAGGTTAGGTTAGCGGTGGATGCAATTTTAAGGGCTGAGGGTGCCGAGCGGAAAGAGCAGCTTGCATCCTGGACTGCTGACAAAAAGAAAATTAGTGAATATGCCATGAATTTGCATCAAATTGACAATGGGGTTGTTGTTCCTCCATCTGGGTGGAAGTGCATTAAATGTGACAAAACTGAGAATCTTTGGTTAAACTTAACTGATGGAATGATCCTTTGTGGAAGAAGGAATTGGGATGGAACCGGTGGAAACAATCACGCCATTGATTACTACAAGGAGACAGGGTATCCCCTTGCCGTAAAGCTGGGGACAATAACTGCAGATCTGGAAGCAGCAGGTAATGCTACCTCTTACTGTAAAGGGAAAGCAATTTTGTGCCATTTATATTGTGCTTCCATTTACTATTGAACTCTTACAGTATGAATTATGTGCGACATCATGCTCATATGCCCCCTACGAAAACAAGTTTATCTATTATTGAGTATGATTAGTAAATCTTGAGAAACAGTAATAATTGATACTGGAAATGAAGAAAGTTGATTGTCGATGGAGCCTTTAATTAGTTTTCTTGTGTGCATGGAACTGGCATTAACCAAGATTGTAAACAAAATGTGAAGTACTAGACATTTCATGGAGGTAAGGTAGCTAAAAGGTGCAGTATATTTGTTGTCTGTGATGAGAGGCAAGATTAATATATCTTCTACTGATTTTATCTTATATAGTTTACATCAGCTTTATATTCTACATAAGATTAGCTACTCATATATTGTTGTGGCAACATAGTATTACAGTTACTTAAGTTCAGACGAACTGATCAGTGATAAAAGAAAAATATCATTGCATTCATCTAGTGTAGACTGCAAGAAAGTGACAGCTTAGGTAAAATTTAAGTGAAACTCTAGAAATGGAGGATGAATATGAAACTGAGATTTGTTTATCCGCTACTGCAAAAGATATGCCCTAAATGAATGTTACAGAGGAAGTTAATACACTTAAGTGTGTTATCATTCTTGGAATGAGATGACATGTCACAATTTTAGGCAGAACATGCCTTTCTCTTCTGAAGTTCTTTTCTTGTTTGAATGTAATCACGGGTAATCTCTTGTGGCAGCTCAGATGTTTTCTCCTACCCGGAGGATGACAGTGTTTTGGACCCACATTTAGCACAACATTTAGCATTCTTTGGCATTGATTTTTCATCATTACAAAAGGTTTGTTACTTGTTTATTCTGGAGTACTCACTTGTAGTTTACTGGTAAATTAGCTAGGAGGTAAGAAGTTTTTGCATCATCAGAATATTATAGAATGTCTTGAAGACTTGGTATAATGTGAAAATGCGAAGTCCTCATATCAGATTCTTGGATCTTGCTTTCTCAACTCCTTTTCCAAACCTGTCCATATATGTAGTATATGATGGTACTATTTACTTTGTCTACTTACCTCGGTGTTGGTTGACTTTCAGTAAATGGATAACAAATTTCTTATTTAACCGTAAGTTTTTGTTTCTTAATGATACCATTCATATATGGTTGCAAGATTGATTTTCTTTTTTTATCTTTAGACTGAGATGACAACCGCAGAGAGAGAACTGGACCAGAATACCAATTTTGATTGGAATAGAATTCAAGAGAGTGGGCAGGAAGTAGAACCAATATGTGGACCAGGCTACACTGGGCTTGTTAATCTCGGGAACAGGTAATAGTTGGTCCTTTAGGAATGCTGGTAGTGTCATGTTTTCATTTGTCGGCTTCATGATTCCTCAATAAATTATCTTGCAGCTGCTACTTGGCAGCAACAATGCAAGCTGTGTTCACAACACGGTCCTTCTCTGCACGGTGAGTGTTCCTTGCTATTATTTGTATTGGTAAATAGAATCTGATCACTTCTAATCTGGAAAAGGTTTGTTCTTATTTTTTTCATTTGCGTGTGTCTTCAGCTATTACCAGAGCCAAAGTTTAGAAAAGGCATTTGAGATGGCTCCTGCTGATCCAACAGTAGACTTGAATACACAGTTGTAAGCAACTTACACATTTATAATATTAGTAATGCTTAATATACATTCCGTATGCGATAATTGCAATTTCTCCCTTAACTAATTATGAGAATATATTAAATCAGTGTTCTTAGGACCAAGTTGGATTGGTTGTCCACTATAACATGCATGTTGTCTGCTAAAAATATTGCCTTCAATTTTAGTCGGATCTCTTAATTACTCAATTAACTTTGTGTTTGTGTAACAGAACAAAGCTGGCACATGGCCTGCTATCGGGGAAATATTCCGTTCCAGCGCTGGAGGTATGTCAGCTACATAAAAAATGTTCTGTTTGTAATTTTGTTTTCTGGTACAAGTTTTTTTTTTTTTAAATATATACAATTTCCTGCTTGTCATTCAGAGTGGCGATAATGCGAATTCTGCTACCTCAACTGTAACTGCTGTAAGCTCCCGCTAAACCACACCATCTATGAACTTCATGCTACAGAATGTTAGGGAGCCTTGAAATTTGGTTATGAAGTTTTTCAGGAATATTACTCATGTTGTTTATTACATCTTGAGTGCAAACTGTAGTGTATTCTGCAATCCGCTTGTCCCTTTTTTAGCATATATGGGGAGTAAGCATGGACAAGTTTTTTTCAGCATTTTCTTGATGATGGACTTCATCTCTTCGTTGCCATTTATCTTGTGTATTTTTTTTTGGTGATTCAACTTATGTTTTCGTTTGTGCAAATTATAGAAACAGGAAGGGATACCACCTCGCATGTTCAAAGCGGTCATTGCTGCCAGCCATCCTGAATTCTCTACCATGAGACAACAGGTGTTGTCTCATTTCTGCTTTTCATAAAACAATCATAAACAAATCCAAATTATTGTGTTTATGTCATTTCCCCTTTTAACAAGTGCTTACATCAACTTGTGTTTAGGATGCATTGGAATTCTTCTTACATTTTATTGACCAAGTTGAGCGAGCTAATTCTAGCAAACCTGAATTGGATCCTTCAAAATGTTTCAAGTTTGGCATTGAAGACCGGATTTTGTGTCCTTCTGGAAAGGTTAATTACAATAGAAGGTTCGACTACATTCTTTCTCTAAATATTCCGCTGCATGCAGCCACTAATAAAGGTACAAATTCTATCTGATCATTGGTATTTCTCTATTCATATTCGTGACATCAATGCCTCAAAATAAATTTACAAATTTGGAATCCAGGTGAACTTGAAGCATTCCAAAAGTTGAAAGCAGCAAAAAGTTCCGAAGGAAAGGAAGTGTAAGTTTAATAGATAGAGTGTAGTATATTTATCCTTTTTTTGTAAGTTTCTCACTCATTAGTATCTACTACAAGCAGATCTGCTGATGAAATGGTACGCCCAAGGGTGCCACTAGAAGCATGCTTATCTAACTTCTCAGCACCAGAGGAGGTGCAAGACTTTTTCAGCACCGCTTTGAGGGCCAAGACTACTGCAATCAAGTAAGCTTGTTTGAACTTGTGGCATTTGTTTTAGTATACGTTCGATGACAAAAAAACTTGTAGGCTGAGATTTCTCATATACCTGATGGATCTTGAATACCAGCTTTGAAAGTATGCCATTGCTGTTGGATGACATGTAATTACAAAGATTACAGTCCTCAAATCATTGGGGAAATACTCCCACCAGCCAAAATGAGTGCCCTCTTTGTCTGAATCAGCTACAGCCCCTTAGTGGGTTATAGAACATGGGGCATTTGGAGGAAGTCAACATCAACTTCAATACTCTTTAATTTCTGTAAAATGTCAAATGTGACACTCATTTTGTGTGGGAGGAAGTGTTTTTTAAACCAAAGTACGCATAAATTCCACTCACCTTTGGCAAGGTATATTACACTAAGAAGGCAAATAGCTTTTGAACTAGGTGAGACTTGATGCTTTATCAATTTTACTGCATCTCATAGTTCTAATGTGTCATTAGACCAAAATGAACACATAACAGATGGCTTATTTATTAAGGAAATTGTGTTAAATTTTGGCTTATCATGAAATACTCACTTAAATTCTTAATGTAGGTCATGACATGATTGCAAGAGTGTTGTGGTTGCTGCACAACTTTTTTAGAGACCTTGGGTCTCATTGTTGGTCTTACTTCTTTCTGTTGCAGGACTGCTGGTCTAACTTCTTTCCCTGACTACTTGGTGTTGCACATGCGAAAATTTGTGATGGAGGCAGGGTGGGTGCCAAAAAAGCTTGGTATGTTTAAGGGCCTTCCTAATTTTCATGCTCACTATGGAATGAACGAACTGTTAATCTGCTAATTGAATTGTCTATTCTGATTCTTCACCCATTCTGTTCTATCAGATGTCTACATTGATGTCCCTGATATCATAGATATCAGCCACATGCGTAGCAAGGGTCTTCAGCATGGGGAGGAGCTTTTGCCGGAGGACGGTATGTCATACTCACCTGAAGTTGTTATTTTCTTGTGAATGAAAGTAAACTTTGTTCTTAAATTCCTTGGTGTCAGAACTTGCTTTACAACTGTAGTTTGGTGAAATTAACTAATTCGCTTATTTGAAACAAGTTCTATTAGTGCCAAAAGAATGTTTCTTTTCCGCTGCTAAAACACTTATCCTACAAATTTAAACTTAGTATATATATGTAGTGTTCAAAAAATCCCAACCTGTCCCTTAGAACTTGGTGAAACGTACTTAACTACCGAATAACTAAAAATCAATTAAAACTCAGTCAACTTTGTCAAAACTCAATCAAACTCCAATTATCTTTTTCGGAAGCGCATATGAAAGTTTGCACCGAAGACCTGTGTTAGCACGTACACGAAGAGAGATTTTCGATTGCAACTTCAATTCACTTTTCAGATACAATTCAATTTCACAGAACATGAACTAAAATGTGTTTGGAACCATCTTATTTGACTTAACCATTGCTCTTTTTTCTCTTTCATACAAACAAAATGATTTTCACTGATTTTTCCCAGATTAGTCAAAAGATCCTTATTTGTCACCTTGCTGAGTTTTGGAACCTCGATTGAGACCAGGATTGGTTCCTCGAGGAAGCTGTATTTTTCTTGTGTGTAGTGGCATCTCAAAAATTTGTTCCTTTTGTTGGTTATTATTTTGTTGCAGTTCCCGAGGAAAATGTGGAAGCAAGTAGGCCTTCAGCCAATCAGGACATTGTTGCCCAGCTAGTCTCAATGGGCTTTAGTCATCTTCACTGCGAGAAAGCTGCTATTAACACCGCAAATACTGGAGTGGAAGAGGCAATGAATTGGTTACTTTCTCACATGGATGATCCAGGTATTTCAGCATTAATGCTTACGGAATAACAAGTTTTTATATTTTTTGATAGACTAAATCAGGGGGCCCAATGGTCTGTGTTTTTAGTTTTTTTTTTATGATAAAAATATATTCAAAGTTCTGCATATTTACAATTCCTGCCATTAATGAGTTTTAAATCTGGACCATCTATTTTGCTTCATCCAATGGCTCCTAGGGGTTTGTAATTTGTATTAAAGAGGGGGTTTGTAGTGGATAGCTATCCGACTAAATCATGCGTATAAAAACACTTTGGGCTCAAGACCTTGCTTATGTAGAAGTAAGGGACCAAGACCCAAGTTCAAGTGCTTGACCAGTTGGACAACTGCTAAGAGTTGTGACCAATTTGAGGATATGTTGTATCAAAAGATACTAACGAATACTATTTTATCCAGACATCGATGCTCCGATCTCCCAAGAAGCAGGAAATACTAAAGTTGACCAGTCGTCAGTCGATACTTTGGTCTCTTTCGGATTTCAAGAAGAAATTGCTAGGAAGGCACTGAAGGCATCGGTAAACCTCTTATACCTTTTTCCTCAAAGAAAAGAAATAATCTTTTGAAGGGTTTATGCATTTATCTTGATATATTTTTCTTTTAAAAGTAACACGGAATTATTCAATTTCTGCTACATATGATTTACAGGGTGGCGACATTGAGAAAGCAACAGATTGGATATTTAGCAATCCTGATGCTAATGCTTCATCTGATATGGATGCTACTACATCAAGCAGTGCAGCTACATCCTCGGAAGTCGGGCTGCCTGATGGAGGAGGAAGTTAGTTCTTTTCCCTTTCTCTTGGAATTTAAGTCAATATGATCTTATGCTCATTCGTTTTTTTTTATTACTGGTATTGCTTGCTATTATGGTGCTTGAAAGTTGAAACAACAAAAACCCTAACTTTAGGGAGAAGGAGAATTTAGCTTGATAACTCAAATTGATAGTAATATGATAATCTCGAACACTAAACAAAGACTTACATAGATCTAACTTTTCTAAACCAACTAGAAATAAGAAACATAAATAGCTTAAAGGGATAATTACAAAAAAAGTACGCCGAGGTGTTCTCTTTTTGCAATTTGTAGCCCTCTTTTTTGCTAATTGCAAAAAAGTGCCCTGAACTTGTCTTTTTGTTGCACAAAAAGTGAATACCTCAGGGTATTTTTGTTTTTGCAATTATACCTATTTTAAAATTAAAATATAATTGTTTTCGCGAGTTTAGCTCTTGTTTTAACTACAAGGTTACATATGTGTGTACAGAGTACAGGCTCATTGGAGTAGTAAGCCACATTGGAACCTCAACTCAATGTGGCCACTACGTTGCTCACATCTATAAAGACGGGAGATGGGTTATTTTCAACGATGATAAGGTCGGGGCTTCTATCAATCCGCCAAAGGACATGGGGTATTTGTATTTCTTTGAAAGGCTCAACAACTGAAGACCGGCCGTATGATGATCATGAATCTCGCTACCTTGGATCATTTGTGGTATCAGCTTGAAGTGTAGAACTCTACTACACGTTTTCGCAACTGGTCTTGCAATTCATGTTTTACTTTGAATTGATGGTTAGGTGTAGATTCGGGTTTTGCCATTATGTAGGTTTGTGGATTTGTGGATTGAACTTTTCTTGCATTGCCTTTTGTTTTCCATTTAAATCATGAAAGGTTGTTTCCAATTTAATATCCCAACTTTTTAGCTGTATTGTGTTGTGGAACTCATGTTATTTAGTAAAGGAAATTCTGGCAATGGAAGGGTGCACAAAAACTCTTAACATTTTTCTCTGTTATTTTGATTATTAGAACCTCATATATGAATTAAAATGATTGTGGATTGGTAATAGACGATGACCGGGCTTGTAAGGTTTTCTTCTTTTTTTTGAGGAAGGGCTTGTAAGGGTTTGATATTAGTACTTCATGTGAATAATGGTATGTTGGCCATTTTAGCCTCAATATGATGTGTTTTGAATTCTCACGCTCGAGAGTATCTCCAGTCCTTAAAAAAGTTACTGGCTAATGAAAACATTTAATATATTAAAATAATTCTATCAGCCGGTTGAAACAAAAAATAATTCAATCACAAGGCTAAAAAGGAGCTGAAAGTAACAAAACATGTTTTTTTCTTCACTATATTATATAAATCGGCGGATAGCGCCGGCGGTAAGTTAACCGTCAACGGAATGCGTCGCCGACATAATATTTTACTAGTTTCTCTCTCATACTTTTTGTATCAACCAACAACTTTAGTCAACTGCCAGCCCACGACTGGAGATGCTCTATATGCTTATGGATACACACTAATGACGAATCCCATATATGTTAATAATATTATATTAATTTGCTTTTGTTCATTCTCTCCGTTACTGAAAACTAAGCTCAATACAAATTAAGAACTTATTTGAATGTTTACAATTCATATTGTTAAAGATTTTTTAAGCTCACAATGCATTAAACTTGATTTATTAATTCTTAAATATAAGTATTGATTTTCACTATTGTGCTTCCTTCCAACTCAAATATAATTCAACAACTATATACAGATGATTAGCGTATTCTGAAGCAACTAGCTTGTGCGAGTGAGCCAAGCATTGCATGTTCTATTATAAAATATCTACGGAAGAAATCATAAGCCCGTCTAGCTCAGCTGGTAGAGCGCAAGGCTCTTAACCTTGTGGTCATGGGTTCGAGCCCCATGGTGGGCGATCTTTTTTCCTACCCGTTTTTTTTATTTGATGTGTTTCAAACATCGTGAGTTAAGTTCCTTGACATGTTTAGGGATGTAATGCTTTTTTTTTATTTTATC
>JAYMTN010001008.1:0-13984 GCA_036897425.1 Erodium trifolium | reverse complement strand
TTTAATATATTTAGTTCGGTTTTATTGAATCTTTCAATCATTTTTCCTTAACTTCTTAAAATCACGCCTCGAGTTCGGTCTAACCGGATTTGGGGCATGACAATAGGCACCACATTGATGTGGATTTCTCAAGTCCAGGGTATGAGGATGTCCGACTCACGGGTATTTACAGGGAAGCCAGTAGGGTAAATAGGGATCGAACTTGGGAACTCCTACGTCACCTTCATACAGTGTCGAGACCCAATTGGATCATTATTGGAGATTTCAATGGCATTCTTAATCAGGATGAGACCACCGGGGGAGGAACCTATCGTACCAATTTGGTAGATGACTTCTATCAAGTTGTGGAGGATTTGGACCTCATTGATATCCCTATGACGGGACATTAATATACTTGGTTCCGGGGATGTGCACCTGGTCGGCGAATTCAATCCAGGTTGAATAGGGCCCTCATTACGGATTCTTTTTTCTCGGCTCCACCGGACTTTGATCTCCGAAATACTGGGGTCACTATGTCAGATCATTGGCCTATATTTCTCTCTCTGGCTCTGAAAGTGGGGGATTGAGCTCAACCAAAGTTTTGTTTTCAGTTCTAGTGTACCAGAGACCCGGACTATGGCAAGGTCATACAGCGTACATGGAACAAAGATCCAGGAGCCGCAATAAAGAAAGTCATCAAAGACGTGGGGTGCTCGTTAGAAAAACGGGGACGTCATCACTTCCGAAAAAACGTAAACCACATAAAATGGTGTCGGAGGAGGTTCGCGGAGCTTAATGGGCGGACGGATAGGGCAGGGATTCATCGTCGGGAAGCTATCCAAATTCAATATGAGAACGCCCTCTGTGTTCAAGAGGCTTTCTAGAGACAACGCACAAAGCAGCATTGGCTAGCGGAGGGGGACAAAAACATGAAATTATTTCAAGCGGGAACATCTTGTTGTTGTTGTGGCCCTTAAAAATGCGCTTGGTGTTATGGTCACATGGGAGTTAGGTATGAAGGAACTTATTTCAGAGTACTTTACTCAGCTGTTTACATCTAGCCAGCCGGATCTCTCGTATTTCCCTATTATGTTACATATGTGCCTCGCCCAGTCTGATAACAACGCCCTTCTGCTGGGGGCACGGCCTCGGAGATTCGTCACGCAGTCTTTCAAATGGGTCCTAACAAATCCCCGGGTCCTGATGGCCTTAACCCGAGATTTTACCAACACTATTGGCCGATGGTGGCGGATGAGGTTATTCGATTTGTCCAGGGGGTTCTTGCCACAAGGGGTTTCGATCCGGAGCTCAATGATAGCTCTATCGTCTTGATCCTGAAGAAACTGGATCCCGATGTGGTTATCGATCTCCGTCCTATTGCTCTATGAAATGTGATTTTTAGAATCCTGTCAAAGGTTCTGGCGAACAGACTCAGGCCCCTATTGCACAAGGTCATCTCAGAAAACCAAGGGGCGTTTATTCCTGGTAGATGTATACACGACAATATTGTCGTTTCTTTTGAGGTCAACCACCATATGAAACTGCAGCGTCAGGGAGCGACTGGCTTCATGGCCCTAAAACTGGATATAAGTAAGGCATATGATCCAGTCGAATGGAGTTTCTTACGGGCAATTATGGTCAGACTGGGTTTTTCCCAAGAGTGGATAGAGCTGTTGTCCCACTGCATCCAGACAGTCACGTACTCCATCACCTTAGGGGACGGGAAACTCCAAGACTTACCCCATCACGGGGTCTCCGTCAAGGGGATCCTTTATCTCCCTACTTATTTCTCCTTTGCATGGAAAGCCTCTCTTATCTTCTTCAGACGGTGCAAGGGGCTGGCCTAATCCATCGCGTTAAGATTACTAGGGGAGCACCGAAGATGTCTCATATGTTCTTCGCTGATGACTATTACATTTTCTGCAGAGCCACCACTACGGAGGTACAAAAAATAAGACATTCTTCATATCTTTGGTAATTTATCGGGGAAGATACTAAATTTTCATAAATCCTCTATTATGTTTAGCATAAACACTACAGGGGCCATCCATCAAGCATGCAACGCTATCCTCTCCATTACCGAAACATCTGATGCGTCAATGTATCTAGGGGTCCCCAATATGATAGGTAGGAATCGAAATGCGGCCATGGATTATTTAGGGGACCGGGTTATCTCTCAGATTAATTATTGGGAAGGGAAACTATTATCTCCGGCCGGCCGGGAGGTAATGATCAGGTCCGTCCTCACATCTTTACTAGTCTATGTTATGTCAGTCTTCAGGGTACCAAGAAAGATTGTGCAACGTATACACGTCGCTTTGGACCGGTTCTGGTGGGGGGAAATAGGCCCGCTCTATTGTTTGGCAAGATTGGGATAGATTACGTATGCCTAAGGATAGTGGTGGCATGGGCTTTAGGCACCTCAAAGATGTCAATACGACCCTTCTGGGGAAACATGCATGGGGTCTGATTCATCGTCCACATTCCCTGGTGGTGCGGGTTCTTAAGGCTCGATAATTCCCTACTTCCGACTTTCAACAGGCTTAAATCTGCCGTCAACCGAGTTTCATATGGGAGAGTATTCTCTCATCCCAAAGCCTTTTGTGTAACGGGGTGCGTATAGCTATTGGGCATGGGAAGGATACACTGATTCAAGGCACACATTGGCTTGTGAAAGATACTGCTACCATTATTTTGACGAGAGATACCCTTTTGGGGCGCCTGGTGGCGGGCCGTAGGATCCCCGACACAAGGAGCTAGGACGTCAACCTCATCCACCAGCTGTTTGATGAATCAGATGCAACCAACATCCTTCAAGTACCACTTTCAGAAAATCATCACTCTATGCTGCTCCTCCTTCCCGCGCATGGTCGTGACTGATGAGGGTTGCTTCAGATCCTGAGCAGTAGCGGCTGAAAAGCAGTCACCGAAACTCCAATGTTGGATCAGCTGGCGTCCATCCCGACGAGCTACAGGGAGAAGGTCGGGATCGACCAGACCGACATTGTGAATTACGCCGTGACCCTTGTGTTGAAGTGCTCTGGAGTCCCGAGAACGGTCTTGTCGCCTAGGGTGATGGCGGCGAGCTTCGCCCCAACGTTGACCCATGCCAGATCCGAACTCGGCCATGGATGGACTAGAGAAGAGACCCACAACCGGTGACTTGATCGGACATGGTGGGGGTGATTGAGATCGGTGGAGTCGGCACAGGGGCGGCCAGACTCTGTCTCCGGTGGCGACGGCGGAGTGGTGCTGCAATACCTCGGACTCCATGGCGGAGTAACAAATCATGTTCGGGGTGATTGAGAGCGGTGGAGTTGGCATGGTACTGAGGGTACGGTGATCGGAGACCCTGTGAGGAGATCTGAGCAAGCCCGATCATTGAGTGTCCAAGGAGATAGCAACGGGAGGCGGTGGTTCGGTCAAGGATCGACGAGAAAGGCACACGGTGGACCGCCAGAGATTGTAAGTGGGCGGGGACGATAGCGAGATGCAATATGGGTGGTGATCACCTGCCGTGGTCCTTGACGTGGAGCATCGGGAGTGGTGATCAGCTTTCATGGTTGGCCGGCGGCAATGCAGGCGACGTTGAAGGAGGAGCGGCGACATGGTAACCCTAGGGTTTAAAGGAGACGCGCACGTCCTGAACTTGAACACTTATTATTTTTTTTAATACTTAAGGCCCACAATAACTAATCATGCTTTTGCGAATATTATTATTTGCCGTCCCGTAGGTGAACCTAATTCTATATTTTTAAGTTTTGTAGTGTGAACGATTACATGATCGGAGATATTTCATTACCATAATGATTATTTATTATTGACCGCTAATATTCATCAGTTTAATGATGGATATACACTCGAACATGTTTTGATTGTTGATTTGTATTTATTGCATGTTTCAACTATTTAAGACATAAACCTTCATCAATATGTTATAATTAATATGAAGATGAACTCAAATTATCTATGATGACTCAGACACTCATATCAGTGTAGTATACATCCTCAATAAACTTATTCTCCTTTTTATTTGAGAATCTTTTTATTCTTGTATTTGCTGCGTGTTTGAACAATTTAAGACAAGAATCCGCACCAATTATGTTATAATAAATATGTAGATAAGCTAATCTATAACCTATAATGACATAAAAACACCCTATTCAAAAGAAGTATCTTTTATGATTGAATGCAACCAAACATTATATTGAGGGCTGATGACAGTGAAAGGGTCAACGGATGAGTAGCTTCCAACAGCTACGGTGTTCCTACTTCATCACCCACCGGATTTGTTGTTGTCTTGGAGCAGTTTCAGCGCAGATGGTTGGGTTGAACGATACACGCATACACGGTGATATGGTTTGGAAGATTCTCACAATTCTGAGCGAATATGTGGACGATTGAGACGCGAGTAGTAAAGCAACCGGGTGAATCGTCTAGGACTGAATGATTGTTGACCCGGTCAATAACGTTCAACCGATGGCCTCTACAAGTGTCCCATATTACAAAAAAGAGAAAACTTATAATCGCCATGTTCTATTAGATTTTATCATATGCCATTATGTCTCAACTTTTTTTTTTCTAAGATTCTCACCGGAAAGTTTGAAAACTCGTCAAACTAAGTTTTACGTGACTCTCCCTATCAAGTTTGAAGAGCATAAATCGTAATGGTCAAGCAACCTTTAAACTAACTTTTCGCGCAATATTTTAGGAAGCAACAATATGCTATGCGTACACGATATTTCAGACGCAAAAAAAGAAACGAAAGAGAAGGTAAACTCTTCTACATACACGCGAACACAAAGGAGAAAACAGCAAGGAGTTGAGAGACAAATACCATCGTCGTCAATGAAATGTGGGAGCATGTTGATTGTCGTTCCTTTCGTTGTTTGCTAATATGACATGGGTGGGGTGCATGATAACACATGCATTCATGATTAGACCAAGTGACGAGGGCTTCCAGATTTGACTTGGACGAGTGATAATGTGAAACCGAGTTTAGAAGACCCCAAATGCTCGTTCAGTAGTATTTGGAATGTAAGTTCCGGTTTTATCGTACCTAAGGGAGCACAAGACGAGCACTTTCTATCTAGAGTCGTAGTTAAGCTATTTCATTAAAAATATGATTTTTTTATCAGTGCATAAATTTTTTATTATAGAAAGATACTTTTCAAGTTGGAAAGCATCTCAGGGTCGAAAGACCAGGAACACGATTACATGGGAGCTTTTGGCAATGGAGCTTAAAGGCAAAACCTTTAGAAACAAAAAGAGAGTAGTCCCTAAAAAATAAAAATAGCAGAAAATGCTCAAAGAGAAAAACAATAATTATTTGCTAGTCTCCTTGATGCCCGAGAGAGCGCCCTTAGTTGATTGAAGAGCCGCCTGATTCCACATGTCTGTCGCCGAAGGCGTAACATTCATAGCGCCCTTAGTTGATTGAAGAGCCGCCTAATTCCACATGTCTGTCGCCGAAGGCGTAACATTCATAGCCATTTCCCGACTCATGGACCGCGTTCTAGGCTTAGTGTAAGTCACGACCCGACCCCTAGAAGTCGAGGATTGAATCAGGGTGTCTTTCCTAGGACTACCCTTATCCCTAATGTTCGGAACTGAATCCTTCGAAACACTAATAGTTGAGACCGGACCCAAAAGAGGAGGAGCAAGGCCTTGGGCAATCAGAACATTAGCTAAGCTCCCCGCTTGAGCCTGCTCAACACGAACCCGAGCCTCCAACAAAAAGGTTGGATAATCAGATCCCATCAAGACATCAACCTTTGGTTGTTGGGCTGCATTTAGGCCCACCGCAACCAAATACTCCGACTGTTGGTGTTAGGCTGCATTTGGAACTTTGAGGCTGGATGAGGCACGCACGACGGCGGGGCTTTGGGGTCGGACGAAGCTTTTGGTGGTGCCTGAACCTTTTGTTCTCCTATGGTGACGAGAGAAGGTTGTGAGTCCGTTCTATGGTGAGAGGTTGGAGGTGCGGTCGCTAGGGTGAGTGAGAGTCGGCGACACCTTTGCACGGGGAGAGGAGAAATAAAAGAGAGGAAATAAAATAGAGAGCAAACGAGATAGAGAAGCTGCTCAGAACCCTAATACGATGGTTGACTCAATGGAAATTGAGTCGGTGATGTTTTTCATTAACGACTCAATATCCATTGTGTTGTGAATAAGACCACAAAAACGATGTCGGACGATCAATGAATGTTCAAGACTTCAACCACTATTGAAAGGTATTAGTGACTGAAAGAAAATTCAGTTGCTGTTGAAGTTGGTTGTTTTCGATGACTATTCAACAGGGATTGAATTCAAAGTTAGACGCTATAGAAACTTATTAGCAACTGTATCTTTATTTAGTCGTTGTTCAAACCGGACGGAGCTCTATTCCTTTGCTCGTTTTCTCGATTGGAAATGCAAAACATTTTTTTGTGATCAAATACATTATGTAATTGTTTTACAATAATATAAATCTAATGATTATAAACTTATAAATTATGGATACCGTTTGTTCAAATTCGGGTTTCGATTCGATGAATGTTCGTTAGTGACTATATTCTTATTCATTCGACAATGAATGATTCATTACCAACTCAATTAAGAATCAGTTGGTAATGAGAGTTTCATTACCAACTCAAATAGGAATAAGATGTTGATGGTATGTTGAGCAACATCTGCGCCGATTACACTGACGTATACAAAACATCGGTAGTTAAAAGCCACCGACTGTAGATACTCTAAGAAGTAATAAGATGTTGATGATAAGATCAGCAACATCATAAAATTTGCCACAAAGATTGGATAGTTCCAGTTGCATTTCAATTTTAGATAATCATAGCCCATTATGACATGTAATATTCTGTTTGAGCCCTTAAATAAGGGCCCAACTCCAGAAACATCAACCCATATTCTCCTTAGATTTTAAAATCCATAAAAGAAATCGCAAAGGGCTCAAAGGTCCAATTATCATGACAGCTTCAGACACATAAGGGCATTGGATGCAGCCATTAAGATTATGAATACAAATTCGTTTATATGCAGAGAAGTTGCAAACAACCATGACCCAACAAAACATAGAATCAAATTCGTGTTAAAACAACCGAGTCAGCTGATATAAACAATCACTTGAGGACAAACAGTGTTGCATGCAAAATGACCATTTTTTAATGACGTGAAATTTTCATGCATGACCCATCCACCAGGTTCCAATTAACTATGCAATTCAAACACTGATAACAAGGTAACTACCACACACACAGACAATCCACCTAGGATTCCATTTCTACTTATGCATAAGGGGACAATATTCCTTAGATTAAAACAAGGCTACTTTTCTTAACTTTTTTGGCCAGGTAAGAGTCGAAATTCAGATTAGATCAACTCTTTGTAATATAATTACATTCCTATGTGACTGTAGCCATTCACCAACAAAAAGTAAGACCTTGGTTTCATCGGTTTGTTTTCGTCGAAATGCTGGATGTCTAGTAATTTCTCATCATCATACAATTATTACGTTAGTATAAATTTACAATTCTCATTTTTTTATCAGTAAAGTATATATTGAATAAAACCTCTAACGAGAGGAAATACGAGTACATGAGCCAAAAAATACGCAGCCTTCTTATGGGGCATAACCGAAACCAAAGACTACCCATCAAAAGATTATAACCAAGAAAATGAAACAACCCACCAAGATAAAACAACACAGGAAGAGCAAAAACCATCCCATTTCACTCAAGAAGCCTTGACTTCATCATTTAGTGTGGGTTCTCAGAGAAAACAAATCATCACATGCATTGTTACAAGTTACAGGGTGATTGATTATTCAATCACTATCCCAAAAAACTTAACCACATAAGCACCAAAAGAAGGAAGATATAATAAAGAGAAATAATGGGGAAAGTGACATAAACTAGGAAGTAGGATAATCAAAGTGAAATCCCGTAGCGTTTGTCTGTATACTGTCTTCGTAGAAAGTCAAAGGTAAAGGTATGGATATGCAACTCCACGAATCTTGGGCCTATAGTTCGGAGTAAACTATGTATAAGTAATAAAGCATCTCTAAATGCCGATGCATTGGATATAACCAAGCGATCATTTATTGTAGGGTTATTTTTATCTCATTATCCTAACTGTGTGAAGTTTTTTCTATCTCACTACCCTAACTATTTTTTGTGGCACTTCACTATATCCCAAAATGAATTTTTTTTTTCATTTTCATACCCGCCGTCAACTTTTCATCTATTTTTTGGCAGAAAATGTTCATGTACGAATCACATGACCCTACTTTTTCTAAAAATTCCTAAATTACCATTTACCTCTCTCTCTTACCCACTTAATTTTCATTAAAACCCGAAACAACCCGACATCAAAAAAAGGTTCTTTAAGATTTTAATGAAAATGAAGTGGGTGAGAGAGGGAGGTAAATGGTAGTTTATGTATTTTTTTTAATAGAAAAAGTAGGGCCACATGACCATTTTCCGTCCAAAAATGGATGAAAAATTGACGGCGGGTATGAAAGTGAAAAAAAAATGCATTTTAGGGTAGCGAGGTGCCACAAAAAATAGTTAGGGTAGTGAGATGAAAATAACCCTTTATTGTACGACAATGATAATTTGTTGTTTGGAGATAAAATAAATTGAATCATCATTAAAAACACATCAAAAATCACTATGCCTAAGCCTCTCTCGCCTCGTTTTCTCTCCTTTGCTTCTTTTTGTTCGATCTTGGTGACGAGTTACGAACGGTATTGTTCCATTGTAGCTCGTCCAGGCCGTAAGGATCGTGTTAAGAGCAAGGTTAGATCGACCCAAACTCGTGATTCTCCAGTTGAGACTCCGATTGGTGATGAGTCTGTCAAGGTTGCAAAGCTGGTCCCAAAACGAGGGCCTGGTCGGAGAGGGCTGCAGGTTGAAAAGGCGACGAAGAAGGTGGACGTCGTGATTCAGACTTCTCCAGGCAGCCTGGTACGGCGACCTAGACGGCGTCAGAAACGTGTGCAGAAGTCGGGGGTGCAGGTTGTGGATGGGTTGACATCAACGCCGACCAACTCTAGGTTGCGGAGGAAGATCATAGAGGAAGAGTTGTTTGTCAGCAACCTTCCCTATGGCTCTATAGAGGATTGGCTCAGATATACGTTTGAACCGTTTGGAGAAGTCGTTTCCTCGTGCGCCCTTATTCGACCAAATCGCAAATACCAGATGTATGAGTTTGTTCGATTCTGAGTGAAAGAGTTGGCGAAGCAGGCAATTGAATCCATGAATGGATTGAAGGTGAACGGGTATAACCTTTTTGTTTCTCTAGCCAAAAGTCGGAAAGATGCTCCAGAACTGAGCATGGGCATAGGGACCTTGAGTGAATCTTCTCATGGTGTTCATCCTGCGTTAGACCCTGCTTCAGCGAGGTTGGCTTCAGAGGTCCAGGTTGGCCTGAGGATTGTTCCCGTAGAATAGAGCATCGTAGAACTGATCATCGTGCCCTAAGAACAGAGCATGATGAATCACGATGTGGTGCTGGAGCAAGGTGTCGAGATGGCTCACGCGAAGTGTGATCTTGTCTTGTCGCCGGTGATGTTTTCCGGTGATTCTGATCGGGATTCTGGCGATAAGGAGAGATCACCGGCCACATATTCAAATTTGAATTTTGATCCTATCAATCCAGCTTCGATTGGTAAGGATTGCGATCAGATTCTATCTGTGGATTGCGGTGTTATTTCCGCCGAGATTATCGATTCAATTGAAGCGGAGATTGGGGAGGAGCGTTTGGATTGCGCTGGTCGTGAGGAGGTTGGGCAAGCAACCTGTTTGACCCAACCCGAACCCGATCCAGTACATGTTCCGGTCCATGCAGGCTTGACCCTACCAGAACCGCCCCGACACCCCGACCAGGTCCGTGTGTTGGGTGTTGGTTTTGATTTTGGAGCGGTCGTTCAGGTCGTGGATCAGCAAAGCAGTCCTTGGAAGGACGCTATCCTTAAACCTAGTTGTAAGGGTGATCCCCCGAAGAATCATCCAAAGAATCATTCTACTTCTCTGAGGAGTCCCAGCTATCTCCATTTCACCAGATCAAAGAAACAAGCTGGCGTTACAGCTAGCGTTTCATCGTCTTCTGGACCGGGTGCGTGGACTCAAATTCATGCTTTGGCTGTCAAGAAGAAAGTTGGAAAGTAGTTTTTTCTGCTTGTTTTTAGGAAAAGGCTTTGTCCTTTTAGCTCCCCGTACTGGAGTTCCCATGTAATCGTTGAACGAACTTGTTTTCTTTGGCCCTATCCATCCTCGATGGTACATTTTACTTACAAAAAAAATTCAAGCTTATAAAAAACGGAAAAAAAATTTGAAAAAAATCATTAAAGGAAATCAGATAAAATTTTTTCCAAATAATAATATTTAATGTGTTTCAGCCCGGCCAGGATGGACGGCGGCGCTCGAGGCTCGTTCCGGCCCAACAAGCATAGGACCCATGTCACTTTTTTTTATCGGGGAAAGCAAATTTAAATTAACTTTGAGTTAAAAGTTACAACACGATTTTCTCATTCTAGCTACAGAATGACAAGAAACTGGCACAAAAACACAACAAATCAGTTACAAAACAAGTGATGAAGCTAACAAATTGAGTTGTTGATCTGAGTAGTAAGAGCCAAAACTTATGACTTTGCTGAGACAGAGGACAATTTCTTCAGGCATTATTCTTGTGAAGTGATGTGAATGAGCAGGCATGAGAGATTGTGCATCATGTGATTCAAGTGTGATGCATTAGTAGAGTTAAAGAAAAACTGTTCTCAAGTATTGTGCTGAGTTGTAAATAAACTGAACTTGTGTTGGAGAAGTAGGTACCCTTGCAGCAGTAGTAAATTTCCCAGTGATGATGGAGATATGAGAAGTGAACCGAGCCAAATTTGAAGCCATGTTGAGATTAAAGTGAGCGGAAAAAAGTTGTCCTAAACCCTAGAGCTTCGAGAGAAGATGCTGTGAGGTGAAGTGTGGGCAGTATCAAAACCACAATAGCAACTACTACTTGTGTGCAAGTTCCAAGTGAACTCTCGAGAAAGTGAAACTGTGAGTGTGTAAAGATGAACCAAGTAAATGTGAACAAAAGACAAAGAGCAAAAGGAGGAAGAGAGGCAGAGAAGGAGAAACCCGTATCAACCCGAACAAACCACAACCTACCGTCACGACACCGAGACCCGTAATACCATGTTCCAAACCCGCCAAGCTCCAAACCACCATCGACCGAACACGATGCGACCTTGACCACACCTAACCCCAGACAAGCACAACCACGTCCCTACCAAAACCCAACTTCTCTAGTGCAATGTCGAGTCGGAACCGCGACAATCTAAGGTCGGAGAGGTCGCTGAAAGTCGTCCAACGCCGGATCTGGAACTTGACGCCGGAGAACCCACTGAACACGAAGTCGAAAGAGAAGCAGGAGCGAGCAAAGCTCTAGAGCGATTGGTCCGGCTAGCGGAGCAGGGAGCCGACCACACCCCTCCCACGCCCAATTTTACGGTGCAACGCCGATCCCAAACCGCGACAATCAGAGTCCGGAGAGGTCGCTAAAAGTCGTCCCACGCCGGATCTGGAACCTGACGCCGGAGAAGCCGCCGTATACGAGGTCGAAGGAGAAGCAAGAGCGAGCAGAATTCTGGAGAGACAGGTCCGGCGAGCGGAGCAGGGAGCCGACCAAACCACTGCAAAACCCAACTTCTACAGTGCAACGTCGCGCCAGAGCCGCGACAATCAGAGGCCGGAGAGGTCCCTGAAAGTCGTCCCACGCCTGATCTGGAGACTGACGCCGGAGAAGCCACCGTATACGAAGTCGAAGAAGAAACAAGAGCGGCAGAGCTCTGGGGTATGCTCTGAAGTCAGATCTGGGACAGCAGCAGCAACTGGCGCGGTCCCGAGCAAGAGAAAAACTCCGGCGACCCACCGATTGTTGCGGCTGCCAAAGAGGAAAGCGCAAACAGGGAGATCGAGAAGAGAGGAGCGAAGGGGGAAAAGGAAACAGGGGACAAAAGGGAGGAAGAGGGACTCACCACCGGCGACATTCATGGCCGGAAACCATGGTGTCACCGATGGTGAGAAGGGGGCACAGTAAAGTTGCGGCTAGGGTTGAAAAAGGGGGAGAAATCTTTTCCAAGCCACAAAGGGTGTAGAGGTAGGGCGAGAGATCGTCTCTAGAGTTTTTCCTCCCATGTCTCTTGTTGAACAAGGACAAGCGGAGTTGAGTTTATTAACTCAACCAACACCCCTTTGTTTCTAACTTGGGACAAGCAAAACAAAGGCAAAGGCTTAAGAAGCCATTTCTCCAGCGGTTATCAAAATTGTATGGCCCAATGATGACCCGTTAGGAACGTTACTGCTTTGGTTTGGGCCTTTTAGTTTGACACAGGCAACCATGAGGCCTTAGCCTTATTGCATGTGCCCCCTTCATCTACTACAAATATAAAAGCTACAACGTAAAATACATGGAAGCATTCCCAAACATTCATGTGAACCAAAACTCATTACAGAATACACGCATTACATTAACTTTGAAGATCAATACCATAAACAGTAGAACTCATCACTCTACACAACTATAGTCTGGGACTGGAAAACACAACAAAGTATATGATACTTTCGAAAGAACATGCCAAAGGATATTGAGATTGCCCTGTTGCCGAAGAGAGTGGCTTGTTGCAGATGAGATTATACATTCCCAACTACGCCATCTCTCCGATCGGATCCACGTCAGCCAAAACCGCCCTTCTCAGCCTCCGGCGACCACCGGGGTCTAGCAGGGCCGGTGGCAACAAGACCAGCGGAGCCAAGGTAATTAGCATGGCTAAGGTAGCTTATGAAATGGTAGCTACGTACAAGGTATAAGGTATTATATAAAGAGAGGGCTTGGGTTAATGGGTTCTCTCGACCATTGGGTGGGTTTAATGGTCGCATCTTCCGCGGTATATGCGGCGATCTCATCCCTTTGTGTTTTTGCTGATGTCCGCACCTTTCTGTCAAAATCTACTCGAACCTCCCAGGTTTATTGTCCACGCGCCTATCTCTCTGTCCTCTTTTGATCTTTGATTTTATATCTGCAACGCGTGGCGTCCACATTGTTGCAGGTCACATTTCTGGTTTAAGTCATCGTGTTTATTGGTTTGGCAATACGATTTTAACTTGACTCCACTACGATGGCGTAATGTCTTTTACAAAAGCACAACTAAAACAAATCTGTATTATGATGTGTCATGTCAAAGTCGACTTCTCCACAAGAATCTGATGATGCTTACCTATTTTTTACTTTGTCACATGACTCCATCTCCCATCTCCACTCATCTTTTAGTTGGTTATACTCTCTTTTCACATGACTATACTAGTATTTAACATTGATTGTCAAAGTTACTACACTAATCAAGCTATGTTAAGATTTCACAATAATAAACAGCTAATATACTTTAAGAAAAGTTAACTTTTCAATTGATTGTCCACCTCGCTAGCACCTATAATCAGATTGGATGACAGGGTTGAGGAGACATTTTTATGAAATTCAAAAGTATCATGGGGACATTTTTTTATATTAGCAAAACAAATATATAAATAAAATTACTCCGAAGAAAGAAAAGGAGTACAGAAAAGGTATAGCTACAAAACCCTAACAAAAAGAAACATGTCATCGGTATCTCAAATAAAGAAACTCGATTCATTCAAGAGATCAAACCAACAACAGAAAACAAACCCGAGCACTAGTAAGAAAGCTCACCTCAAATCAATCCCAACAAGGGGAGAAAACACTGTAAAAGGTCTAAAAACCCAAATTTTACCAACATTAAGAACAAAACAGTAAAATGGGTCGAAAACGCTGATTTTCCTACCATGAAGCTCTCAAGATTAAATAAGGGCAAAACCCGGATTTTCCAACCATTAAGCACAAACGATACGAACATAGACCCAACCGACTGTCAAAGAAAGTAGAACACCCTGTCTTATCAGGACCACCAACCTATCACACAGACTGGAAGGCGGCC
>JAYMTN010001007.1:0-13997 GCA_036897425.1 Erodium trifolium | reverse complement strand
GCGCCCATGAGGTCCTTGGCAGAAATTGGTACACTTTTCCCCTCGATTATGTTGACACCGTCCGAGGAAATTGAATAATTGTGGTTCTTTGTTTTCGTCCTATTGTGGAAAATGTATTTGTTTATTTTTTTGCAAATAAAAAGCATATGTTTGTATTTGATTTGTTCAGCTCAGATGGATTTTTCTCGGGAAACTGTGGATTTCCCCAAGTTAGGTTCTCAGATACTGTTCTTTGAATTTTGGGTCATTTTTATTGGTTTATAAAATTCTGGATAAATAATGTGTTGATTCAATAGCTGTTTGTGGTTTGAACCCTTAGATTTTATCTTGAAAAATGTGGCAAGTTGACGCATGAATCCAATTTTCCTACTCGAACTAGGAGCGTAATGCTTGGAGAGCTAGCTATGTAACTTTTCTGGTTGGATGATAGAAAAATCACTGTTGAATATTTTAGTACATTGAAATGATGAATTGTTTCATAACTTGGGTTGAATTGGTAATTAGAGATATTAATCTCATGGTCATGAGAAATGTATGGTATATTGTGTTTCTATTCCCGTCCCTTTCATGATTTCATTTTCTGCCGTAACTTGAGAAGAACATTACCTGAACCTCTTCGGATCTTTTGTTTGCAGTCGATTCTTGCAGTACAGGGACCCTCGTGCTCAAAGAAGACATCCTTTGGTGGATCCTGTTGTTGTCTCTGAGATCAGGAGATGTCTCAAGCAAGGTGTTGAATTTCAAGGCGAGCTTCTCAATTTCAGGAAGGATGGGACTCCCTTGGTCAACAGGCTTAGACTTGCACCTATACATGATGATGACGGAACAGTAACACATGTAATTGGCATTCAAGTGTTCTCTGAAGCCAAAGTAGATCTTAGCCGTGTGTCATATCCTGTTTTTAAAGAACCTTGTGAGCAGCTTGATCAGTCAGGTGAGGATACTGCTATTAGTGGACAACCTGCTGTATGTCAACCTCAAGGGGTGTGTGGAATTCTTCAGCTTTCTGATGAAGTTTTGGCCCACAACATTTTATCACGCTTGACACCGAGGGATGTTGCATCTATTGGCTCTGTCTGCAGAAGGATCCGCCTATTAACGAAGAACGAGCATGTGAGGAAGATGGTGTGTCAAAATGCATGGGGAAGAGAAGTTACAGGTGCATTGGAATTGATGACCAAGGAGTTGGGTTGGGGGCGTCTGGCAAGGGAACTCACCACTCTTGAGGCTGTTAGCTGGAAGAAAATGACAGTAGGGGGAGCGGTGGAGCCTTCACGTTGCAATTTTAGTGCCTGTGCTGTTGGGAACCGGCTTGTATTGTTTGGAGGGGAAGGAGCCAACATGCAGCCAATGGATGACACATTTGTACTCAATCTTGATGCTACAAATCCAGAGTGGTGTAGAGTGAGTGTTAAATCATCCCCACCAGGGCGCTGGGGTCATACTCTCTCATGGCTCAGTGGCTCCTGGTTGGTGGGGTTTGGAGGATGTGGACGGCAAGGGATGCTTCATGATGTTTTCGTTCTTGACTTGGATGCCAAACAACCTACATGGAAGGAGGTTTTGGGGGTAGCTCCTCCTCCACCTAGATCTTGGCACAGTTCTTGTACTGTGGAAGGTTCTAAGTTGGTTGTCTCAGGTGGATGCACAGATGCGGGTGTACTTCTCAATGACACACACTTACTGGATCTCACAATAGAGAAGCCAATATGGAGAGAAATCCCAGTTTCATGGGCGCCTCCCTCTCGATTGGGACATTCTCTGTCTGTGTATGGCAGAACAAAGCTTCTAATGTTTGGAGGGCTTGCTAAAAGTGGGCATTTGAGGCTTCGGTCTGGGGAGGCCTACATATTGGATCTGGGGGATGAAGTCCCACAATGGAAACAACTGGAATGTGGTGCATTCACAGGTGTAGGCAGCCAGAGTGTTGTGGTTCCTCCTCCTAGACTTGATCATGTGGCAGTGACCATGCCCTGTGGAAGGATCATTATCTTTGGTGGTTCTGTTGCTGGTTTGCATTCGCCTTCTCAGCTCTTTCTCTTGGATCCTTCTGAGGAGAAACCTTCATGGAGGATCCTGAACGTTCCGGGGGAGCCACCCAAATTTGCATGGGGTCACAGCACATGTGTGGTTGGAGGGACAAGGGTGTTGGTATTGGGAGGACATACTGGGGAGGAGTGGGTGCTTAATGAAGTACATGAGTTGTGCTTGGCAAGCAGGCAGGATTTAGAGCCATAGTTCAATTACCACTGCATCAGTACATGAATCTCCATAAACCTTTGCAGATTACATATATACCTCTATGTATAGGACAGTTTCTTTCAGAGTATTTTTACACTTGGGTTGTATCACGTGATCATTTGTAGCATGTGTAGATTTGTAGCAGATTAGGTCAAGACCATACCTTGCTTGTTTTTTTTACTTGTGTTGTACAATGTGACATGAAATATGAGTGTGAATGGTCATTTTGTGTTCGAAGACTGTTGATTCTATGCTGAGTATTTTAGATGCATCAAGTGCTTAGGTACAGATTGTGAAGAATCACAGTGCAATTTGGTTCAGAAATATTTGCAGCATGTCAATTCTCAACCCTCATCCATGCCTATTTAGCTGCGAGGCAAGATTTGTAGACAAGGCTACAACCCCTGGCTATGACTTTTCCTGGTAAGGTTTGTAGACAAGGATTCAACTTTATTTGCATGTTCCTATTTGTAACAAAAGCACTGTCAGTAACAACTAACAACAGCAAATCCAACAACAGTAATGAAGTATATTGTACTCTACAATGGTAATGAAAATGAAATAGAGATCATCAAGAGGATATGTAGTGACTGAGGGCTATTTTTGAATGAACCATGTGCTCATCGTGAAATGCCTGTGTCGTCGTGGCGAAATTCAAGAATCCCTATGGTGGGGGCTAGTGAAAGACGACACAAAGCGGCACTGTTCCATCAGGGCGGTTTGATTTTGTCGTCAGTTTCGTTATAATATCATAAATGTGAAAAGCATGGTAGTGATTTTTATAGATGAGTTAGTTTCGGAATCATTTTTTCTGTAATTTCTGCGCGAACAGCCCTATCAGGGGCCACTTGTGGGGATAATAACTTCAAATTTTAAAGAGAAACTATAAAATGACAATTCCGGGGTTAATAGTCCCAGTGAGACTACCCAAAATGGATGCTCTAACTCTAAGTAGAATAATAAATCATTCTTCCAATATATATATAGAAATCAGATAATACAATCAGCAATCTAATATGATTATGTGTACAGAACATAATTTTCAAAAGTTCCCAAGACAACAAGGAATAGGTTTAGGAAGGGGGCATAGAAAAAACAGCTAATGTTTATAGCCCCCAAAATAAATTTGTATGTTAAAAGGGACATGTGAATCTTGTGTATATAAATGAGGGAAAGTGTGAGCATATCACTTCCAGGCGACGGAATCAATCTCATCTCTAGCAGACTTGTATAGTTCAAGCCTCTTGGCTATTTGTTCTCTCCTGCCCATCAGTGCTGGGTCCTCATCCAACATTGCACTCAGATGCTCTTTCTGCACATACATAGAATAGAGTTGTCAACGTTGCAACGAGATCCAAGTTATACTCATTCTTGTTCAGTCGAAAACTTATAATGTTTAAACTTTATTTTGTGAATTTAACAGGCAATCAACCCCATTTTCAATTTGAGTTGGATAACATTGGAGAGGTCATATGTTTCTTGTGCAATAAAAAGGGATAAGATAAGAATTGAGACATAAACATCAAACAAATATCATCCGTTGACTTAAAACAATGCTTAGGTCTCCTGGCTTTTGCATACTAGATACAATATGCAACATAATGTGGAACATCAACTGGGGCTTCGCTAGAAATCACAAATTGTTGAAGAGAAGACAAGGTAAGCGGAAAACTATATCAGGATGAATTATAGAGAATGCAGGATACATTGTTAGGACTTAGGAGTACTTGAAAGAACATGAATACTGCCATAAAAGAGCAGAAATATACAGCATGAACACTTACCTCCCTCCGCCCAATTTGAGAGTAGAAATGGTTGAGTAATGATCTCTTGGCCTCTCGGACTTGACAATGTACCACAGCTTTAGGAATTGAATTCTTCAGGGTATCACAAACCATACCAATATATGCATTGACATTTGAACCTGAAACAAGCATAATAAGGTTCATTAACCCATTTATCCCCTTCGTAACAGAACATAATTCTTTTTCTTTCTAATTTAAACTAGCATCTCATGAATGTAATTCGAAAACTAATTTTAGGACTACAAGAAATATAAAGAAATACAAACTTAAATTTATTATACAAACCCCCCAACACCAAAATTTATAGTGAGTACATAATACAAATAAAATGAATAAGCATCATCATATAAAAGATCACGTGTATGCTAAACCAATTACTATATATAAGGATCTTTTAAATCCTGTGATATGAGGTGACTGAGCAAATTCATGATTGCATACCTATCCTCCTGAAATGGTTGTCTGAGTATCTATCCTGATCTCTCTCTCTATCTCTGTCTCTGTTTTGGGATCCTTGATTCATAGTTTTTTCTGGTTCCGTATGCAGTTTCCGAAAAAAATCTACTGTTAGGTATGTAGATTCCATCTCCACCATCCGTGTAACTGTTCTTCGGCTTTCTTCTTTAAATTTTTCCAATGCTTCTGTTGCTGCAGCAGCAATGTCAGACTGAAGTGTTGGGAATCGCTTCAATTCCTGTCATTGACAAAAAATCTCATTACCATCCCACCTAAACATTTGGTGCCTGAAATTGTCAAACATTTTCAAATAAACGTTGAAAATGAAGAGAAAAAAACGGCAGATATAGCCAAAATTTACAAGATATGACCATTTATATTTTGGAGGCAAATATTTACTTTGCTAAAAGTCCCGAAACATTGTAGGGCCCTCGTACAAACAAATATGGCACTTTTTACTTACTACATTTGTTTTTCTAATTTCCCCATTTCCGGCTATGAGCTTAACAATATATGATACAAACGAAATGTTTGTTTCATACAGCAACATTCTGCAAATTGACTTTTCCACCTAGAAAGTTATTAGCTACTACATAAATTGTGTTTCAGTTTAAGGCAGGAAAATTTGCGCCAATTAAAAATTCGTACCTCCGTCTCAACTATTGACTTGCGCACTAGCTCTTTCAATATGAAATGCACCTGGGATGAAAAAAGAATTAAGGAAAAAAATCAACTATGAGAACAGGAGAAAAATATATCACAATTGTCACTCATTCAACAGATACTATTGGATTTATTATAGTGACTGAAATTTATCATTAGATAGGAGAAAATATAGCCAACAACATTACAGCATCTACAGAAGCTTCGGCAGGGCCTTTGAAATAGCTGATAGATCCTTCAATGAGTCTTCTGTATCCTTGTTCTGGAGCAATCAAATGGGGCTGGTAACCATCAGCCTCAGAAACAACTTTTTGAACATTTTTTAGAGAGAGGTGGCGGTCAAAGGGCAGCTTTTTTAAAGCAGCTGGTAGTTGATGGTCAAAAACTCCGTATATACGGTCACCGCCAGGTCTCCTGAACAGCACCACATTACTTTAGAATACGAGAATCATTATAAAAAATAATCACTGCATATGATAATAGTTTGTGAAAGACTTCAAACTACAAAAAGATGCAGCATTCTTACAAGATATATCATGGAATGTTAAAAGGTATTTAACGAGAAGATATACTGAACCAACTAGGTCAAAATTTTGAATCATTGAATGACCATTCATTTAAAAATGATGTGTGTTAAGATCATATTCACTTGGCAGCATTGGCGTGATAGAATATAGTAAATGATTTAAGAGTTTAAACAGATTGCATCAGTAACAACGAAACTGACTAAAGAATATTCAAACTTTATAAATTGCAGTCTATTAAAAATCAGACCAACTTGTTTATACAATGCTTAAATATGTATGACATTTGATAAGAAAAGATCTAAATGAATCACATTTGTCCTAAAAAATGTGCCAAAATAAATCATTTGTGAAATTCCATCTCTAAAATATTATTGCATCGAGTGTTGTGTCAATACAATGTTATTATGCCATCAGATAAATGAGAAATTATGTCTGACTTTATGAGTGCCACAAAGCAAACACAAAGTTCATGGTATGGCTATAAAATTCATGTCTGAATTCTATACTTGTCCATTCCAGTGTAACTTTCATATCCATGTCGAAAGGTTAAATGTGAACTGTAGGCTACCAAATAAAACAGGTAAAAGCAAAAAAAATCACTATTCAAAACTTGAAAAACATGTAATAAAGTTGAGAAACATATTCTTGAAAGATAGAAAATGGTTCCACAACCTACTCTAGATAAATGCTACTATTTTTCGCCATCTTTGCGAGAAAAAAAATCTTGTTAATCAATTTTATCTCATCTTCATACAAGCTAGATCATATAGGGGCCCAGACATAAAAGACTTGCCATAGCAAGAATAGTATGAGTTAAAATTCTGAGACATTTCATTTGGATTAGTTTTTATGTATTCTCGTGAAGGACATGCAAGTTCTCAATGTATTGGCCTTGCAGTTAGAGCTTAGAAGCAAATTCAAATCTTCAAAGATTGCCCAAATAGGAATTTATACATATATGTATGGACACAGAGATAGAGATACATCGAGCATTTACCCTCCATCCAGATGTTCCTTAAACACACGGTCAAATGCACGGCATAGTTCTAGAATCGTGTACAGCTGGGCCTACACATGATAAAAATAATTAAGGATTTATATAGTATCGGAACTATATGTATTCATAAATATGAAACATAAATTTCACATAGGTACAAATTATTACCCCTGAATCTACTGCAATAGGTCTGCCAATGCGGTCTAATTCAGCATTAAGTTCATCAATGTTTTTATTTATCAAAGAAATGATACTCGGTATGCGTTGCCTGATTACTGTCTCTAAATGCTGTCAAACAAAACAAGAAGAAATTTAATTAAACAAAATAAGTTCATATAGTACATAGGTGGTGGCCATGTTAGAAATATGATGTAACATAAGTTGAAGAAAACTATTGGAAGGGAATACGGATGAGAAATGCCTGAGATAACAGTTTGGCAAGATATTCTGCACCCATCTTATGCGCCAAGTGTCCGTATTCAGGGCTTGTTTCAAAATACTCCCGCTCCTTACGACGAGCAGCAATCATGTCAACGTTTTTGTTGATATCAGCTTGTGATCGATTAACTATCCCAACCCAAGGATGTTGTAGCCTGTACGACCTTCCTTCAAGAACCTTACACATCCACACAAAGCAAATACTGTCATATATACAGAGCTCATGACTATATTTGAGAAAAAAAACAAGTATCCATTATGCTTTCAGAAGGAAAAGATTAAAAGCAGACCATAAACCATGACGAGAAGAGCACTAAGGCCTAACTAAATTCAAGTAATTTGTGTAATCAAACTGATCTATTCAATATGTAAAACTGAATTCATACATCTCGAGCATCGGTTCCCTTGTCCATCAAATCTAGTTTTGTCAGCACCCCAAATGTTCTTTCACCTAAAATTAAAAGAATAGCAGAATATAAGTCATATTGCAAAACAAACAATCATATTTCAAGCCAATGTATTAAAAGGGAGAAAATTCTCTAGTTTCAAATATATATTAGCTAATTCATAATACCTGTAGGATCAACTTCTCTTGCAAGTTTTATGGCATCTGAAGTAGCTATATCTTGATTTGCAGGTGAAATAGCCAATATAATGCAGCTAGGCTACAAAAGAAAATAATTTTGATAAGATGAAATGACTTGACAGAATAAAAAGGAACAAAATACTGATCAGGGTATAACCACCTTGACTCCAAAACCTTGTCAACATAGGTAACTACACTTTAAAGAGAATGACTTTCCAATTAATGTACATGATAAGATAGTTAAGCAGCTCGCTTTCCTTCAGATGTTCTTGGGTGGCATTGCCAGAGACAAAGACTAAGTTCGACAACTAGGGTACACTGGAGGTCAGTCTATCTAACTATACCTCCACAACACTCATTGCGTACAACAAATACAATTCAAAAAGTAACCTCGTGCTACCCTGTATTTATAGTTCCAACCATAAATCTGTGGGTTAAATTGATGCCTACTCAATGACCTACCTTTAGTAAGCACGTTCTACATGGATTCCACTTGATATTGTACGTCAAGGCAAAGCTCAGTAGGTAACTTTGTTATGTTATTTGTTCTTAGAATGATGAGCAAAATCAGGATTCTGGAAGTTTCATGACACTCTAAATTCCCTGCCCCTCTAATCTCTTGTTTTTTAAGGAATCAAAAACCCAAGAAACCTTGCAGATAGGCAGTATTTTACAGAAATATTGGTTTTTCTTCAATGATATTACATTTTGAGGGCCATTTAGAATACTTCAGTTAATTGGTTCACTAATTTGCTTTCACATACTACTATTCTCTCTTGAATTAAGTGAATACCCTTTGAGAACCTGAACACTGCGTTATTTGCTTTAAATATATCAGTCCTATTAACAAAAACAAATGAAATTATACTCACCTTTTCCACATAACTTCGAACCATATTTTCAATATCTTCCACTATAGTATCTGGCTGTCCCTCTGCAAAATTCAATGTTTTTGTTATTGCATGTTTAATTATATGCATTGTGATTTTAAAAGGAAAGGAACTAATTAATAGAATACACTAAGGGAAATTGTAGAAGAAATTACCAACAGCAACCTTCGTCAATCCGGGAAGATCTATCAGGGTTAAGTTCACAACTGCATAATAAAGAATATGCTATATAAGGCACCCACAGGTAATAATAATAAGGGGTTGAATTGAAAATGATGAGATACTGAAATATCTACAATTAATAAAGTATTGTGTCCCTACTACAGGAGTCAGAACAAGCATACTCATGTGGCTTTTTTTATTTCCATATGGATATAGGAAAAAATTACTAATAAAAAAAAAAGCAGTAGAGAAGAATTTAGAAAGAGTAATGTTTAAATAGTTATCAATCAGAAATTTAATAGATACCCTGCACTAACCATGTATTAAGAGGGATAAGAACACACATACCATTGGCAGAGTATATACTCAATTGAATTGGAATGTTAGATATTTGCTTTGACTTCCCCGTTATACGATCAGTTTCATCACTGATCTCCTTACGTACAGCAGCTGCATAAGTGAAAAGGAGCATAGATACAAAAATTCAGAATTTTCATTAACCATACCATGAAATGTTGGGAAAAAATCAAAATTGAGGCAAGGCTAATTATATTTGTCCAGGACTAAAACATCTAATCACCAATAATCAAATATAATCAAAAGGCAGAAGTAGCATCGATTTTGTAAGAAAGCAATTAAACTGGTTAGGCTTTACAGAACATGGAAGTCAAACACTTCAAACAAAAATAATGAAGACCAGTACCAATCACAGATCCACTTCATAGTCTCATTTTTCAGGTTAAGGCCTAAGAGTCAAGAGAATATCAAAATCAAAAGAACATGAAAAGAAGCAAGGTTAAGACCTCTCCTTATATAAAAGGAACATGCTAACTCATGATCTTAAGTTCGTATGATCATTTCGAATATCCATTTTCTCTAATTTACTCACATTGAGTTTCAAAACTAATAGCCAAATCTACAGTCATCCTGCCAGATTATGTGTATCACTAATCCCTGTATGGATACAAAGCAAAACCAAATACTACCGAGTAAAAAGATAGTTTCTTCGCAAATAACTGATTTGCTCAAATTTGAACCTTGAAAGCAAGTATGGTTATCAATCAAACTTCACGTCCACAGCAACGACTAACAGTTTGGTGCTATTTTCAATTGTTGATACCCCAAATAGAACCATAATACGATACATGCAATGTATATTATTTTAATTAGTTTGATGGGGATGAGTTGGAGAATGAAGTCAAGGAATGCCCAAAACTCATCCTCAACCTACGCCGTTTGTAGCATCTGGACAAACTGCGCTTGTGGTTTGTGACAACAAGTTATTTCTTAGACACCCTATGCTCAAAGAGTTCATACCATACAACTAGTTAGATGTTTTTCAAACATGATAAACTGTTATCTCAAATATGACTTAACAAAAAGAGTTCACATCCCAGAAATAGACCGCAGAGAAGATATTCAAAGTTCGACGACATACAAACAAATTAAATCATCAACTTTTTAAAAATCAGTTATTAACTTTTCTTAATTACATTAATCAATGTCTTATCATCACATTGGAAAACTGAGTTTCATTGAGTTGGACATACCAAAATCAGTGAACTTCCTCTTTGGTGCATGAAGAAACTCTGCATAATCAGGTCTATTGCCTTCTAGCTTATGAAGTTGCAATACCAATGGTCTCCTTGTCACGATACCTGACCGCAAAAATTTGAGCGCAAGTCAATAGTTTGAGCGCAAACTAAATTAACAATACAAACATACTAAAAATATTTATGATATGCTAATCTCTTGTAGGACTAGACCCAATTTGAATATAGCATTTCAACTAAGATTGAAATCCATTATTCAAGTTTGGTACAATCAGTAACATTTCGGATCTGAGAACTTTCGTCCTTTGGAGACCCCTACACTAGCTCAAGACAAGCAAATCAGCTTATGCAAACCCAAAGTATTCTTAAATGCATAAGAAAAAAAAATCGAAGTTTCCAAATTTTAAAACAAAATAGAAACATTGGCTAAATGAATAGATCAAATCAAGAGAGTACCAGATCCACGAGGCAGGAAATCTCTCCCGACGACGCTTTCCAGCACAGATGATTTACCAGAACTCTGATTTACGTAAAAAAAAATCAGAAAATGAATAAACAATTTCCAGAAATGTAGGAGGAAGAGAGATTCGATGCGGGAACCTGGCCTCCAACGACGGCGACCGAAGGAAGAGCTTCCCAGAGGGACATTCCCTCGCCACCATGGTCGCCCAACACAGTGCAAGCTCGCTGGATCCGGTTAACTAAGCCGATCAAGCTCTCCATCGTCGCCATTTTAGGGGAGATAGAGCGACAGATGAGCTAAATCGGAGATCGGATCGGTATAGAGGAGAAGAAGAGGTCCGGGATCGGAGAAGAGAATGTGAGATCGGGTTGGGCTTCTGGATCAGACCGGAGAACCGAAATGGGTTTTAGATGCAGAGCGTCGAATCTGAGGTAAGAGGGAAGAGAAAAACGGTTGTTATATTAGCGATACTATTACATGTCTTTTTCTCCCTCTTGTGCAGCATTTCATATACCTTTTCTTTGCCTGTGAGCTTTTTTTCTTTTTCTTTTTATTATGAACAAAATAAAATGTTTTTTAAAAAAAGAAAGAAAAATAGTTTGGTGGCATTGATACCTTCGGGACAAAGAAATCACATCGAGGGTACGGCATAAATGAAATAAACTCTCATGCTATGCTTAGTCAATGTATTTCTATTTTGAAAATACATGAGAATGGTCCAAGATCAAGTCAATTAAACCGACTTTATTTATTAATATCTGTTTTAAGATGATTACCTATTCACCTTTTCTTACCTGAATCACTGATAAAATATCACTTTTTTTATGGTTAATAGCCTCTTACAAACTCAAAGACATAAAATTAACCTAATCTCGTCTGCAAATTCATGTTATAAATCCAATTCCCAACCGGATCATAGTGCTTCGCACCAATTGTATTTAATATCACGGTCTCTTGTGAATCTCTAATTTGTGCTCATCCCCAAGACTCATCCGACTACTCATCGAACATTGGAACACTCACTGTTGGGGCACAGCCTCAATTTGAACATTGAGGGATAAATAAATAACTAAGTACCCATGACACCGGTCAATCTGGAAATATTTCCGCCATTTCTTCACTACTTAACATGCTGTTCAATTTTAAAATGACAAAAATAATGACTTCAGATGCAAAAACTTTCAACCCGAGAACAGGTTTTAAGAATCACAAAATTATAAGCAACAACTATATATGAATAACACAAAGATAGATCTGATCTCGATCTGATTACAAGAATATTAACAAACCGGAAACAACAAATATCATCTCACACTAGCTGCAGATTACAAATGTGAAAAAGGATAACATCAGAGTAGAACCAAAGTAAAAGTCAACAAGCTATCTATACAATCACACCACTGCCAACTCAAAGAAAACCTGACAAAAGGGTTAGCCCAACTTCATTATCTTCTCCTTTCCTTTCTTTCTGCTGATCTCTAAGCAGGATGACAGTCTAAGTCAGAAGCACACCGATGGATGTCATCCTCAGCTTTTCTTCTCTATTTCATTCTTTTACTAGAGCCCCATCGGCATGCCAATTACAATCTTATAATCAATCGCCAAATAAGTGGAAATAAAAGAAAAAAACACTGATGCCTATGGAGATTTACTTTCTTAGTTGCTTCCGCTCGGGCATGTTATTGAGTGCTGCGTGTCAACCCACTTCGTGCTACATTTCTGCAAGAAAATGGGGATTTTGTTAAGATACAATATATGCACTGACATATATTATTCTAACTTCTATTTGAGACATGAGATCATAGGTTATAATCATTTTTGTCATCATTTGCATGTAACATCATATAGCATATATGCTATGGGTGAAGGTGAACCTATTCACAATGATCTATTGCCTATTGGACATATGTTGTATCAATATGGCTCGATGTGCCAAACCCTGATCCAACATATGAAAAGCACTGCATAAGATTTTCAAGCTCTCATCTTCTTGGCTATTTAAATGCAGCTAATTGGGGCTTTACCATTATCATATTGAGTCCAGTAATGGTTAACCAGTAAAATGTAATACACATCAGTTCCTCCATTTTTACTTGTATTATTGTAGAACTAACGAATAAATTTACTTATCCCTGCATTTTACCCAGTAAATCCAAAACCGAGTAACAATAATAACACAAACATTACATAACACGTTCTTCAGTGATACAAATGGTGACTAAGCACCATGTGACAAGGCTCGATGACAGCCAAGTTTCATGATAGTCACAGAAATATAGGAAATACAACAACCTAATGCCTTATTAGTAAATACAGATCCAATTGATTGGAAGCTATATGTCACATGCCACGTTACAACTCACCCAATAACACGTCTCACTAAAAGTTGAACATGACCTAAAATTTTGAAATGCATGGTACAACGCATCCAAGCAAGGCATCACAATGTAAACCCAGGCCATATCACAATCATCAACAATGGACATTTTGAAATGAGCAAACAAGGTTTTAAAATAAGCTCCAGATATTGATAATATCACTGTATGAGCAATCTATTTCATCTATATTGACACATTGCATGGACTGGAATGCATAACATTAAAAAAAAACAAGCAGATGAAATACAAACGTAACCCATGCTTCCAAGGAGGAAAAAAAAAGGTTGAACATTTACCTTCCAGGTAGCAGCTGAGAACTATTCACAGGCCCCTTTGTATTACCAAACCGTTTCGCCCTGTTTTCATGATCTTTCTCTACACGCATAGCAGCTACCTCCTTCTCCATGGCAGCTACTTCTCTTCGCATCTTCTTTGCCTCAACCTCCATTGCCTTAGTTAAAGTGTCTACCTTTTTTGCTAACATCTGGAAAATAATATTTAAAACTGAGCACTGAATGAAAAAAAAACCGTTGATATTTACAGACAGATCAGACATGAATTTCTACCTCAATAGCATCATCCTTGTCTTTGAGGCTTTGATCTTTTTCATGACCTGCTTTTCTCAAAGCAATTACCTCTTTCTGCAGTATATCGTACAACACACTCGGGACACTGACATCTGCATCACCTACAGGAAACTCACTTGGTTTATCATCTGGATTTCCTTTCCAGGTATTCTGTGCCTCGTTATCCTTGTTGACATCACAAGGCTGGTTGAAAGAAGAATTCGGGCTTGCTCCATTTAAGAGAACTTTACTCCTGTCTAGGGACCTTGTTC
>JAYMTN010001006.1:0-13999 GCA_036897425.1 Erodium trifolium | reverse complement strand
TGAAACGCATCAACAAAACACGGCGGAGAAGCCCTTCCACAGGGTGCCAAAACCTCACCCTCACCGCTCCTCCCCGTCATAGCCCCCACTGATCGAAGGGGACTTCCACACATGCTCCCAACGCCGCGCCAATTGTCTCCCCCGTCGCCCGTTTTCGTACCAATGAAGGGAGGCCATGGACATAGATCCAAAGGTGCAAACAGTCAAAGGTGGGAAGCTCCCGGACCAGTGGGTCAATGTCCTCGAGCAGAAGAGGACGACCATCAAAGCACCAGAGCTCATTTCCCCGGATCCAAATTCGAAAGCTCAAATCAAGGCTCAATAACGCGGTGCAACTGGTTAAGTACTGATACCGATAGTGAGTTTATCCGATCGATTATACTGTCTTTCCCTATTTCCCAACTCTGATGGAGTATTTTTGGTGACCGGAAGAACCAATCCGATAATCAAAATTAACTCCGGCACCGATCATCGGCCGATATTTCACATCACGTGCGTTATTGAGTTGCCCTGCAAATAATGTCAGATTTTTTAAGGACATTATTACGTAATGTTTTCATACAAATAGATACATGCATGATGCATCACATTGGAATGGACGGACGGCTATGATCAAGCGCAACCTGGTCTCCACTCCGTACATAGTGGAAACATATAGCACACGATATAAACGGTCTATCAACCTCGAAACGAACCAGAACAAACCAAACCGTCTAATACATTTCAAATAATTAGCCCGGTTGATGCTAACCGTGGTTAAGCCTAACCACCCCCAACTCGCATCTATTAACCCTGGTGAAGACCCATCTGCTAAGCGCCACCGCACCGGTTCGCGAGCCAAATGGTTGATTATAAAAATAAAATCAAAATATTAATACACGTCGACGCTAAATATACTGTCAAATAATCGAGACGAAACAGCCACGGGACAGCGCTGTAACGGGACGCACTTGACGGTTTGTGGAGGGACGAAGGAGAGCCGTGAGATTTCACATCAACGGCCACGATGATCATTTTTAGACGGTAGGCGTGTAACGGAGAAGGAAAGGGGTATAAAACTGGGTTTCAAAGGGTGAGAGAGCATTTCGTTCCATCAGCTGCTCTCTCTTTAAGTTTCTGTCTGTTCTCTCTGCGAATTTTCCCTCACTTTCTCTCCGTTTCCCAGAAACCAAACAGGTGGACAGATTTCGCCGATAATTGGATTGTGAAATGTTGAGGATCTAGACTGGCTGGAGAAGAGATATAGTTTCAGAGGTTTGCGATTGAAAGAAACAGAAAAACTTTTCCCCTCAATTGATTTCCAATTTTTTCTGCTTTCCTTTGTGTTTTGAGGTTAATAATAAACAAAAATGGCACTTGTTCTCTCAGATTTTCTTCCCGGAGTCGCATTTTGGGAGATTTGTTGGAGCTTCTCGAGAAAATTTGAAGTGGATTTCGTTTTGATTATTTATTTCCGTAGCTGATTGCGTAGTTCCGGTTAACGATTCATTTGAGAATTCGAAGAACTCTAGTTCAGAGGTTGGTAATCCAGAAGCAAACTTCAATTTTACATCTATTGATTTTGTATTTTTTGCTCTTGAGATTGCTTAAATTCTCGTTCATTCTCTGAATTGCAGATACATTTGGAAGAGACTCGAGCTTCTTTCAGAAACAATCTGGACTGTTCTATTCAGATTGAAGATAGGTTTCTGGAAATCGGAAGTCAGAATCGTTCCTGAGGCTCCCACATGTCATCGCTTGTCTAAAATCTGATTCTCGTTCAGAGTAATATAAGCAATTTTTTGGTATATTCGCGTCGGAGAGAAGGAGAAATTCCGACTGGAACAGGCGGCGAGTGTTTGTTTCTCAACAAGATCGGCGTCATCGAGCATTGGATTTGAGCAATTAGCTGAGGACTCGACGTTTCCTCTATATTCCTCAGCTTCAGAGGCTCTACAGCACCGTATTGAAGGTTCGTCTCTTTCTCTCCCATCTCTATCTCCTCGGTTTCGTTCTTCGGGTTTCTCTGACCAAGCTCTGAAATTTCACAAAATTTCTCCTCTTCTGGCAATCTGCAGTATAGCTCTCGTCCCGGTTTGAATTTCATCAGGGACTGTGGAATTTATTCTACGAATTCAAACATTGTCCATGATTTTTCTTCTGTAACGATCTCAGTTCTCTACCGTCTTATCTGCAAATTTATGCAGTTCCGTGGTCTGTAATGGAAGCTGGATTTTTTTTGTTCTTTTCCTCTTCTGAATTTTCGATTCTTCTCTCCTTTTCCTCGTTAATGTCGACTCATTCACCAAACTTGAGTTTTCCTCCGACGCAAATTTCTCTATCTCAGTTTCTTTTTCTACTTCAATTAGACTGAAAGAAATCAAAAATCGAAATTCAATCGTCTTTCTGTCAGGTGGCCGTTGAAAATGAAGCTCGCCGTTTATTTTCCAGCCTTTTGCTTTCCGTGACTTCATGAGAAATTGGAAACTGACCGGAGAATCACATCCAGGAATGTAAGTCTCTGACTTTCGCCTTGGTTTGTTTTCCGGCGAAGTTTCCGACTGGACCAACCGGAGCTCGTGTCGGAGAATCCAGGAGTTTCCTTCTTCCCTCTGTGTTGATTAATTCAGATCCGAATTGATCTTCAATCCTCACTCAACTTTTGCTTTCCTTGAAATTTAAGAGGAATTTAGTTGAAACTTCCGGTACCGGCGATTTTACCGGAGCTCTGGGCCGGAGAATTCGCCGGTTTCTTCTTTCCGGTATGATTCAGATCCAAATCGATCATCATTGTAGACTTAGTGGAAGTTGCTGGGAAAGCCATGTCCCAATCCAAAGTTTCTGCGGGGTTATATTTTATATTTAATTAATTAATAGTTTTTTTTATTGTGAAATTGGAGGGCAGGTGGATAATAAAAAAAGGATGGAGAGGAATGGCAATAATGGGTTCAGCAACAATAGAGATAGGAGCGGAGGGGACGGGATATCGAGATCAAGCTCTGACCCGGCCAAGCAAACGACGTCGTCCGATTTCGTTTTGCAGTGGGGGAACCGGAAGCGGCTCAGGTGCATGAAGGTCCAAGTGAAGGACGACTCGTCGTCCCCGGCTCAGCGAACCACGGTCCGAATCGACCGGCGAGTGGTCCGGACCACCGATAATAAAGACCACCCCACCACCACTACAAATACCACAAATCACAACAACGCCTACTTGAATCTTCGTCAACGTCCCTCCTCACCACCTCTCCCTCCACCTCACCGCGTTCTCAGGTACTACTCTTCTCTATCCTCTACGCCTCCCCTCCGTCTCACCTCACTTTGCCTTTCACTCATGTCGGCGCGTGTCACTCACGCTTCGCGCGATAATTAGGTTTTAGCGGTGGTGGTCGGGGTCGGAATCGGATTGTGTAAGTTGTGTGTTACTTTTGTCATTTAGATTAGTGGCGCGTGGGGTCCAATGGCCATCTAGCCAGACTTGCTTTTTTTTTTCTTTTTCTTTAGTGGGAGTGGGTGGTGTCTAAAAATAACGTTCTATTTAATATAAATAATTATGGCATCGCGCAGAGATGGGCCTCGTGACTATGGGTCCAGTTTCGGTTCTGCTGTTTTTTTTAAACTTATTTATAAGGTTGAGCAAAGTCAATATAGCATTGAATTCTCAAATCTGCAATTTGGGCTGAATTTCAGGGATTTTGACTAATTGGCAATTCGGTATTGTTGTTTTTTTTGGCAACATGCTTTTGTTTTTTATTTTCATAGTTATTATCATTTGTTAGATTGGATGTCCTGTTTTTATTTTTGGTTTTTTAAGGTAACTGCTAATATTTGCCATGATGACTGCTCTTTCAAGGCAAATCTTATCCCAAGTTCTATTTATTTTGTTTGATCTCAACGGTATTCTATCTCAATTCAATCAGAAACTTATTGCTAGTTGAAAGCTGATCAAGATTGTGGAAGTTCATTGCAACTTCATGAAGGCCAAATTGTATTTTTCTTTCTAATACAAAAAAAATGTAAATATTTTCAAAATTAGCATCTTTATTGACTGATTTAGAAGGATTTAGTAAGAGTGTGATAGGCGCCCTAATACTCGGTCCAATTCTCTCTATTGCTTTCCAATCAGAACGCCACGCGTCCACAATCAAGACCGTCCGTCGGACCTGATATTAGGTGGATCACGAATCATGTGGTTTCCTTTGTCTCTTCCGCATGGCCCACCCCCATGTGATTAAGAACCCAGCTGTGAACGTATAATACGATCACATCCCAAACATCTCAGCTTTGTTATAGGAAGGGCCAAATCCTCCACATAGCATAGCAGACCCAAAAAGGGCACTTGGGTAATTTCGGTATTTACCCACCTCCTCCGACTCGGACCCCGACCCAAAATCTGATTTGGTAGAGGTCCCTATTTATTTAATTTACTTTCTCAATTCACTCCCCTTTGGTATATTTTATTTCGAACATCGCTTTCTTTTTCACATAGTGAATGTTCCTAAACTGCGTGTCTGTGTTGCGTACAAGAAGGAATTCTGAAACTTGGGGTGCGATGAGAAGCCATAACCATCACCACCACAGCAACGGCACGAGGGGGCTCACTTCCCCGGACGGGGGTGCGCAGGATAAGAAAGCGGCCGAGAACAACAACAAATCGGGAGCATCATCGGAGACGGCTCACGAGGAGAGCAACAAGAAAGGAGGAGGAGGATCGTCCTCAGGGAGCGGTGAGGCGGCAGCGGCGATGGTGTGGCCGCCCAAGTTCGTGATTGCCCTGACCAACAAAGAGAAGGAAGAAGATTTTCTGGCGATTAAAGGGTCAAAGCTGCCTCAGAGACCCAAGAAAAGAGCCAAATTCATCCAACGCACCGTCAACGTAAGCTCTCTCTATCCCCCAATTTTTTTATAATTAATTCCTAATAATGCCATATTAATTGCTGTTTCTTAATCATAACTTGGACAAGGTGAGTGAGGGTGAAACAAACAACACACAGGTGTTCGGTTGGGTATTTTTTTTCTGGCGCATAACAAGAACACGCATTTCTTTTTTCAGAACACGCATTTCTAGAATCGGCTGTTTCCAAATAATAATAAAATAAATAATATTAGAAAGAGTAAGGTTTACTCATAATTTTATGGTCTAGGTGGGTAGGCCGTGGTTTACGTGTACCTGACTTTACTTCACAATAAAGGCCTTTGTTAAAGTTTATACTATCGAGTTGTCTACTACATTACATTGTAGTTTTAAATTCCCAAGTGAATGTATAGAATGAAATATGGGCCGTACACGTGTAGTTTTGTGTGTTTGTGGATGGTATGATTATGATATCTAAAAAGTTTGGTTCTGATATGGGTGAATAATGTGGGTTGCTTGGGTTACAATGTGGAGCATATTCTGTATATGGGCCCATACGGATTTATGGAATCTTTAGGCCCATTTTCATATCTAATTGTTTCCTCTGAAAACAGCTGGTGTGCCCGGGGACATGGCTATGCGATTTGACCTTGGAGCGGTACGAAGTAAGAGAAAAGAAGGTTTCGAAGAAGGTAATTATCCAATCCAATTGTGTCTAAATAAAGAGACGGTGCAGTGTTGTGAATTGTAGAGTTAAAAAATGTTATTGTTTCAGAGACCAAGAGGATTGAAGGCAATGGGCACCATGATTGAGTCCGATTCTGAATAGCAAAAGGCCTGTCCATTTTAAGGTTGTCCGGAGGAAGACGGAAGGTGATGACGTGTCAAGTGATTAGAGACATACAATGTATAATGGATGTCACCTTGAGAAGATGGGAGAAGAACACAGGAGATGAGTGTGCTTCTTTAGAAGAAAATATATGTAGCTCTTCTTCTTTACTAAACCAAAATCAACTCATTGTTCTTTACGTCTGTAACAGAAAGATAAGCCCCCATCTTGTTTGTTTTTATTTTTAAAAAGAAGCATACCAATCTGAGGAGTTTAACAAGGAGGCCGATATAATTGTAGTTGATTATGATCACAAAGCTGCTCTAAATGGCTATGAAGAGCATTAAGTAGATTCGTGTATAAGAATAAAAATGATTACATGTGATCATATACTTCAACTCAAACTCACGAGAGAAATGACCCATATTAATTTCGTTTTATCAAAATAATTGATGCTGGATTAAATAATTGTTGTTTCTTTTGTCAAAATATTATAAAGTATAGTGACAGAACGTTATTCGAGAGTGATTTGAACCACTTTCTTCTCGTGCATCTTTTAAAAAAGCAAGCTTCCAAAGTGGAGATATAGCTTAGGAATTAAGCAATCATAAAGCACAAATGTGTTTGGCGAAGAAGAATGTGCGTGAAAATAGAAGAAAGTTCAGCTACAGAAGAAACATGGACACATAAGAGAAGATTTATAATATTATTTACTAGTAAATCATATAATCCTCATCTATTGAGCACAAAACATAACCACACGATAAACTCTATAAATCAGCAACAACCAAATCAAATCATCTCCTCAACAAGCCATACCCAAACCTCTAAACCCTACCATATATATGACCCAAAAGATCTAAATCAAACTCGAATGCTCAGACCCTGAGTGCAGATCCAAACACGAGAGCTCCAACTGCTGCTGCGACGAAAGCGAACGGGGCGATGGAGGCTGCTCCCGAGGTCGGACTCGGAGCTGGAGCCTCCGCGGCCTGGGCGGCGCCGATCAGAGAGACGACGGCGAAAACGAGAGCAATGAGAGCCATCTGCGAGCGAGCCATTTGTGCGATGGTTCTGGAGTTCTCGTATGGTAATTGTTGGGTGAAATGAGGCAGAGGGTGGTTGAGTAGTATATATAGCGAGGGAATTAGGGCAGCTGCCCGGATGCACAGCCTGTTCCTTGACAGCTGTTTTTCTTCGTGGGCCCCGAACGTTTCAAAGCTGAGTCAACTCGGTTACTTTCTGAAACGACGCCGCATTACCAGACCTAAAGGTGGACTGGAGCGAGCTGCTATACTTTTCGACCGCGAATATATTCTCTAGTCTTCAAGTCTGGTACTCGCGTGTGAGTACGTGTTCGAATGAGCCCCGAGATCGGATCTACACCGTCCGATTCGTGTTGGTATGCACACGCGCGTGGGTCTTGCGGGCTTTGGGCGGAGGGAGGAATGACTCGAAATTTACAAGCTGGAATCACGCAATTTTCGTCGTTACAAAGTTGTAACTACTCAGACGATTGGGACCTATGTTGGGGGTCCTACGACGATGACTTTCAACGGGAATCGAGGGTAGAAAGGTAAAAAGCCATCTGGTCTTGTTTCTGAATTTGCGTGGTTCCAGAACCTTCCGTCTAGCATATCATAGGAGGGAAATGGACACAAGGGCAACCCAGTTTATTCGGTTAGAGAAGTCGGAAGATAAAGGGGTAAACTTCATCGATATACCGTATATTTACCCCATGTTTCAGTATATTGTAAATGTTGGATTAAATTTTTTTCTGTCCAGGAATAGATTAATTTTTGTTGGTGGATATATATGTATTTAATATACATGTTACTATAAAGGTAATATTAAAAGTGTAGAATCGAGACTATGTAGAAACTGGCCGTTAGGATTATTGTCTTTCCATTCTCTGCAGTTTTTCTGTGCGTTGTTCTTTTCTCCTCCTCCGGTTTACGTTGGCCTCCACGCCAATCCATGTTTCTAAATCAACCCCGATGGTCCCCATAATCCCTGCTCGTCCCGAGAATACGCCACCCACATTCTATGTGATCGACGATGTCGCACCAAATGTTTCCCACGTAAAGCATGGGTATGCCTCCCGCACCTAGCTCTGCAAATCTAAAGCCCATGAGGTACCAGAAGAAGGCGAAAAGACCAACCCTCTCCCCCTCTGTCCATTCTTCGCTCCAACACTATGTACCCCACATAAAATCCGACCAGGCCGCGACTCTACCTAGGAGAATGACATGAACCTGGTTATTGGTACACTGTTGTCTTCTACTGGACTCACATTGCCACCAACAACCATCTGATTGTGGGCCACACCGACGACCCTACTCCCGCCCATTCCGTGCAACCAACCGGAGTTAGTAGCTTCCTCGGATGCCACCATACTCCCCGTCCCTGTGGATCTGTTGCTGGGTAGAGACGTACAAACATAAGAGCTGGTTGCTTCTCGACGCCACACCCTACATGGATGGACTGCACCAGAGCCTGAAGAAGGCCCAGACCAGCCTTGTGGCTGACCCCATCCTCCCCGCCCCTCGGGATTAAGACAGTAGCAAGGAGACAAATCGCCCTCCGATGGAGACTCTCCTGGCCCTCCAAGAGGGTTTTGGAGCCCTCAAGATGGATGAGGAGGAAGACCAAGTCATCTGTGTCCCAAGGAACCTGCCGCAATCGTGTCCATACGGCATCCGGCCTGGCATGCAGGCTCTTCACCTTCCGTCAATGCGACCGGGTATCTATGGAGGGAGTCATGACCAAAGTGTGGCACCACGATGGTCTCGTCATCAAGGACCTTGGCGGGGTAGCTCGGGGTTTTACTTCACCTCCCAAGTAGAGAAGAAGAGAATCCAACGTGGCGAACCCTGGTTCTTCAAGAAAGTACCACTAATCTTTGAGGACCTACGACCCGGAATCAATCCAGTTGTCCTACCATTCTCGAGGCTCCAGATGTGGGCGATAATATCCGATCTCCCTTGGGATGTCCTCACGGATGAAATCGGCTTTTAGGTGGGTACATTGAGCGTCCAGTTCTGGAAAAACCTTGCCACACCCCTCCGAAGGACAGCCCGGATACTTGTCTCGGGACACCAAACACCAGCGCGTGTCAAGCTCCAATATGCTAGACTCTCGATCTTCTGCTTCCAATACCAGTTTATAGGTCATCAAGAAGCAGAATGTCGAAGGAGGGACCTTATAAATCCTCATGTGTCACAACGTTTCGATTTGTCCTCATGGCGCCAGAACGACCCCCACATCAAGGCTGAGGTTCTAAGGGACTGGTCAGAACCCAATCTATCCACTTGGATGAATCGGTGAGGGCCCATGTCAAGGAATACATCCAACATCCTAGCGTCTACAAAGTCAAAACTTTCCATCCCACCAGGATTCACACCTTTCCCCCCAACCCCAAGCTCGATACAGAATCTTCTGCCCAATACGCCATCACATACGTGGAGCCGGCAGCTTGTGTCCACTCCTTCCATCCCGTACTTCATTTGATGGTGTTCTCCGTAGATTCCTGTAATCCCCTTAAATGCCCAAGATCATTTACCACATGCATATTCATGTCGAGTCAGGAAAGGATCATCATAGACTCTTCTCACTCAACAAACAGTTGGAGGATCGACTCCCATTTAATATTATCCCTGGTATAGCTGAGCATTTCATCAAAGAGTTAGGGTTCGATACTTACGGTTTTGACGATTTTCTTATTTTTGGATATATTTGATTGATCATGTCTAGAGCTTATATCTAGTATTTAAAAATGAGTTTAAAGTGTGGAAATTTCTAGAATTTGATGACAATAGTTAGTCATACACGACCTCACACACACGCTAGCATAATTCAGTGTAATTGTCTAGAATTATCTTGAACTTATCACATCCGAATTTGACATGAATATATCTTATTTATGGATAAATGTGAATCCATATATAATTTGATTTTTGTATAGAATTCTAGATATTAAATCTTATCTATCGAGGGTGTCTTGCTAGAATTTAATCTCCATCACCCATTTTAGATTTTTGAGTGTTGTAAATAGATGTTGAAACTCAATTTTTGAATATCATATAGTATAATTTGTCTAAATGATCAACCTTACTTATTTTTCTATTATATTCTTTCATAAGAAAAAAAGATATCGATCAAATTCTCGCTTATGATCCCTGTGATCATTGACTCGGCCCTGTACAAGAGGTGGTAAGTTAGGTTAGTTTGAGATTTCGATCGTCGATTTGTTCCTTTTGCAGTTGACTTGGGCTTCTCCAATAGTGCTGGTGGTCTTGCTCAGATGGCACGCGACAATCTTTGGGTTGTTTCCCGCACCCAAGGTTTAGGGAGACCTCAGAGATTGTCGGTATGTTCCTCTCAATTCTGGAGGCCGCACATGAGACGAGGAACTCCATGAACGATTACTATTATAGTGAAGCATTAGCTGGAACTCTGGCCGCCGACATCTCCGCGACACTCGCCCCCCAGTTTGCCACCCTGTTTGAGACCATGATTGGGGCCAAAGGTCTAGTGGCATTCTTCCAGCAATGGGTGCTGTACTTTCTCTAAACCCATCTTCAAGTGGGGAAGGTCTTTACTAGCATCTAGGATTCGGAGAAGAGGCTCAATAAAATGGACGCAACTCGACGTTCATTGAACGTTTCATATGTTCGCACCTTGGAGGAGAGACGCGAAGTCATTCAAGGGTTCCTTACCCCAGACGGGAGACAACTATGGAGTCTTAAGGAGTTTTTGAGAGGGACTCCGCATCTGGCCATCGCCTGTTACATTACCATTAACTTACCCCATGAAGCATGGTTGAATAAGGAGTAGATTAAATACATCTAATTAAAATGGTAACTTTAGAATAACAATAACGTACACAATGCATAGTAAAATTGGATTATAGATCAACTAAAAACAAACAAAAATTTGTACACAACATGAGAAATCATACTTAAGAAACCAAACCAAAAGAGACAGTAGCAAGATACCAATTGAAAACACCAAAAGGGACTGTAGCAAGACACCAATTGAAATATAGAAAACCTTAGCAGGGCGTTGGCTGAAAATTTGGAGATTATCCATGTGTCGAATTATGTCAAATGAGTTATAAACACTCTATAAGTATTTAGTAAATAGTTGGGTATGAGGTTTGGTTGATCATTAATTGTTGAGGACAACACATTTTCTCTCTACAAACCCTAGTTCTTCTCTCCTAAATCTCGCCGCCGTAGATCGATTCCTTGGTTGGTGCAAAAAACTTTTGAAGCTGCTTCAGCAGATTTAGGAACCTTTGTCTGCGCACATCCTTCTTCAATTTCTGGTGTGTCACTAGATGCGGCTTATGTTCTCATACACTCGCAGGCTTATTTAAAGGTGTATAAAGAATCGGGGTTATTGCTTGAGGGTCAAAAATTCAATTACATGGCATGTTATGTTGAAATATCTGTTGTTCCTTGTTATTCTGAAGGTGGCTTATCATCTGTTTCATCTTCCAATTCTGATTCGGAGAGATCAGATAATTCTCGGTCATCAGAATTTAATGTCTCTCTCACTCAAGATGCTCTTGAGGTCTCTACTGTGCCCAAAGATGATTCTTTGTCTAAGAAGGTTGGTGAAGCATTTACTCCAAGGTTAGATAATCAGTCATTTACTCCCACTCTTGAGACTCGGGCCGTGAGGATTCTGGATGATGAGTTTCCTTCATTAAGCTTGGCTCCTGTGTTGGACAAAACAGACAACAATATCAATTTTGTTAACCCTCCTCTATCCTTTAAAGATGCTCTACTTGATCTAGATACGTTCGAGGAAGAAAATTATGAGCCCTTGTTTACTGTTTCGGCGATTGCTAATCAAAACTCATGTAAAGATCACTTAGCTGATGGATATGAGACTTTGGTGGGACAACAAGTACAAAGGGCTTTGTTGGAAGTTGGAGACAGTAATGAGACAAGGCCTATTACTGCAGATTTGGGACCCATAACACACCTATTACTGCAGATTTGGGACCCATAACACAGTCCCCAGTTAACAAAAGTTTGGATGGAAAGATTATTTCAAATCTTGTTGATTTGGGAACTAAGCTGCCAGATCAGCCATCATCCCGGAGGGGACCCACGAGTAAGAAGAAGAAAGGTTCTTCATCTGTAGCATACAACACAAGGTCTAAATAAAAAATACATCTACCTACGGTGAACTCTTCCTCATGCAGCAAAGTTGAGCATCAATTACCTCAAAACTTTAAGCGGGGATGCTGGTTGTTGGGATTATTGTAAGGCGTTGGGTTTAAAGGCCTACATTGCAGATGATCTTGTTGCTGAACAGTTTGACAACCTCGAATTAGAAGTCAACCAGACTATTGAATTCGAGGCTAACTCGGATGATAACTACTGTGATTTGGAGGATTTAGAAGAGGGGGAGGTGGTGGGGGATCATTGAACCTCACAAGTATTTTAGTTTGAGTTCTTTTGTCAACTGTTGCTGATCATAGTGTTATTATTGCTTGGGTCACAAGGTTGAATGCTTGAGAGTTTGGTCCTCTGTGGAAGTGGTTTTGATTTCAGTAGAGGTGTTTTTGTTGTTTGGAAGGTTGGGAGAATGGTTGAATTTCTCTTCCATCAGTGGGACTTTTACTTGGTTGTTGTTGATGGTTTGTTCCTCTTTTGGTTGGTGCTAATGAAGTTGTTGCTGGTTGGCTCAGGTTGGGGTGGGACTTTGAAAGTGGTCAAGTAAACCTAAGGTGTTAAAGGCAGAAGTTCGTTGTTGCTACTATTGGTTTAAGCCTCTCTTCTTCATCTTTTTTGGTTTGCTTTAGAGGTTTGAGTAGCTCTGCAATAGGTTGGTTTTTACTTTTTAGTACCTAGTTTTGGTTTCAGAATTGTGGGTAATGTAGTAAAGATGTGGTAAGGGCGGGGTTTCTTGCGATGCAAGGTTGGTTTTGATTGGGACTAGGTTAGTCTCGGATGTTTGTATACTTTTCCGAGGGTTTCCCTTGATTCTGTTCTTCATTTTGAAGGCAGGATTTATAAAAGAAAAAATTGCTGATAAAAAAAAAAATAGCAAGATACCAATTGAAAACAAAGTCATATTAAGGACGGTTTTTAGAGAACCGAATCTACAAACATATATTTAACCGAATGGACTAAAATTAAGCACACCCAAAAGCACCTTCATAAAAATCAATAAGGTCCAAACATGCCCATATCAAAATTGCTCCATGAAAAGACAGCCTATTACATTAGCACCAAACTTGCCCATGAAGACGGGTTTGAATAATGAAAAAATTAAATACACCTAATCAAAATGGTAAGCATAGCAAAATTGGATTATAGATGCAACAAAAAACAAACAAAAATGTGCACACGGCATGAGAAATCATACTTAGAAATAGTAAGTAAGGGATTCGAGAAGGGATCAGACACCTCTGTCATGGATGGAGGGGCTGAACATAAGGTTAGATAGGGACGTAATGCTCCGGTCAAGTGGTCGCCTATAGGCTTTGGCAAGATTGGAGCTTCCAAGGCTCCGGTGAAGGGATAGGTTGAATTCCCGGAGAATACGGTGAAGGGAAAACGCAGAAGAGTCGTAGGGGATGGCAAGGGATCGGTACGTGAAGAGACGAGGCCGACCAAGGAGGAGATTGGTCCGAACTCTAGGTCAAGGGGCAGCGATTCTGTTGCTCAGGGAGCAAAAGTCCGATCCTCAGCAACAAAATCCCATTCACAGCTCGACAGACGGAAGTAAGAGGTTCAAATGGATGAGATCTTTATCTATAATCTCCCGGCTCAAACCAAAGATACTTGGGTTCAGAATTGACAGGCTGAAGATCAATGGAAAATCTCTGCTCGTTAGCTTAGCCAGACGTTGGAAATAGGCAGAATAGAGCCCTATTTTCGTTGTGTCAAAACAGAGACTCCCTCACGTTTCTTTGTCATCCAATTCCTCTGAAGCAGCAGAAGGATTGCGACCAATCGGTGCCGGAGTCCGGTGAACCCATGGGGTAATGATTACCAATCCCGCAATCCAAGGGATCACGTCCTAAAATTTGCAGGATAGTGATGTGATTCTACATAACCGAGCTTCAGATTTATTTCCATCTATGACAACATCGGATCCGCGCGATTCCATGCAATCGAATCAGAGCCCGTACTTGACTGAGGGATCAATTGTAAAATTTATTTCGATGTAAAAACTAGACACTCAATTGGCTCCGAACAAGGTACAGACGCTAAACGTGGAAGTGGGCCTGACTCAAGCGCATGCCCAGTTAGAGTCCTTACCAACTGGACTTGTGGTGAATGGACTTAGCCTAAATGAGGTGTTTGCGGATGAAC
>JAYMTN010001005.1:0-14000 GCA_036897425.1 Erodium trifolium | reverse complement strand
GAAGTCACCGACTGGGGGAGGATCGGTGGATGCGGTGGACATAGAGGCGAAGTTGCCGGCTGGGGGAGGATCGGTGGTTGTGGTGGAGCGAGAGGCAAAGTCACCGGCTGGGAGAGGATCGATGGCTGAAGTGAAGGAGACCAGGATGATTCATCGGAGAGTAGAGGTCGAGACAAATCACCGAAGAGAGGACGCCATATCCTGTGAGGGAGGCGAGGGCGGTTAGAAAGAGCATCATGAATTACGATCTTACGATCCTATAGTCTTCAAAATATTTTGTAACACTTTGTATGCATTCATGTAAAATGACAATTTTATCATTGTACGTTCAAATCTTAAAAATAATAACTAAAAAAAATATTATTCATTGATTTTCGTATTATATATACTGAACCAAACAGAAACAAGATAAAAGATATGAAATTTTGGAAATTTTGTTTTTATTTACTATTTTATAATTTTTCATAAGGGTTAAATCATCATTTTTATATTCAATTGCTAAAAAATTATTTTTATATACACTGCAAAAGAAGAAAAAAGTTTATGACACTTTTGTAACTATAAAAAAATCCCTAAATTGCAAAAAAAAAAAAAAACCTAAGAGAATCGTAAAAAAAAAAAAAACTCTGAGATATGGTAACGTGCGGTCATCTATTTAATATAAATGTCATTTTTTAAAAGTGTCTGTAGATTAACTTTAACCTTTAAGTATTAACTTACCGTTGTATATAACCTATAAAGAAAATTTGAATTTTTCGTTTTACTCGTGTTATATCAGTTCAAGAATATCAATAATCACGTGAATCTGAATGAGAATATAATCTCATAAACAAATAAAACGTGACAAATATAAAGCGATAGCTAATCAATTAACGTGTGACGGCTAATAAAGTAATAATTGAATCTATTTTGTACAAATCCGATATGATTGGACCTTTTATGTATAAAATGATGTTAATGTACTAGGCATAGTGCTGATCTAGGAAAATTTTCATGTGATGAATTTTTGTTTGGAAACTAATTGGCTAAAAGGATATGGAACAAAGTTTCACATGACAATAGTGATTTGTTCAGACAAATTGGCTTTTAGCATAAATCCATGGTTTCAAGTACTTTACATAATTAAAACCTTTTCTTGTAAGGTTATGTCTTGTTGGAGTGTAGACACATCTATATCTCAACAAGTGCATAATATAATACAATTAATCAACCTGTTAATTAATGATGATTTTTTTTAATCACATAGTTGTTCTGGTTTTTGTTCTGTTATCTCAAGTTGATTGCAATTACAATAATAATATAAAGTTATAAGAATAATTTTACAAAAATACATTATAAGTTTATCATAATTCTTATTTAATTAATTTGAATTTGAATTTTATTATTTATTTACACTTCACTTCCATTTTTTCTTACTTGACTATATTTTGGTGATAAACGACAAAAATACCTCCACATTAATATAAGGAATTTAAACAAAAATATTAGTGCACCGTCAATTTCTTGTATTTATTAACATAAAAGGTTATTATAAATAAACTTTTCGATGAGAATCTTGTAATAGAGTGGAGAAATAACCAAAATTCATTGCTATTTAATTTAAATAGATGATTTTTTTAAAATCAATATAATTATGAAAAAATGACAAATTTTTATTGTACTTTCATTGAGTTATCCCTAAATTATATTTGAAAAGAGTTTTGCTAATTTTAAATAGGTTTAATTGCTAAAAATTACATTATGCATCGTCCACTTGCGAAAAACTACAATGCATTGTTCACGTTATAAACTACAATATGTATTGTCCACGTACGAAAAAATTATATTTATGTATTATTTGCATGCGATAAACTACATTATGTATTACCTACGTCCCTAATTCAAACATAATATTTTAAATTTATAAATAAACGATAGCGGTCAAAATACAGTGTAGCTAATGTGGTTTTTTGCCATTAACCATTTAAAGAAAGTATAAAAGTAAAAAGAGAAAAAAAGCATAAAAACTAAAAACTGAAGTTTTGCTTAATATGTACCCAAAAAATTGATGCTTTTATATTGTTCTGAGCCTTCTTCATCCTCCGACCCCTGAAGCTTCAGCGAGCCAGAGCCAGACCTCTCTACAGCTTATCGTGCGCACCCGAGGTACGTTATCCTCCACGCTTCACTCCCTCGCCTATCATGTCCAATTTCAGTGTCTGTGTCTCTCGTAACTCTTGTATCCGGATCGGCTGATTCGATTCGATAAGGGGTTTTTGCTAATTTCATTTCTGCTTCTTTTTTATCGTCTCCGAAGATTCGCTCCCTTGCTATCCCCGTTTCGATTCAATCGGTGCTTTGTCGAAATGGGTTTTGTTTTCCTTAGCTGCTTTATTTTAATGGCTCTGTCATGAAGATTTTGGGTCGCTGAGTGAAGAGAATGTTGAGTGTGCAAGTGTAGAACTCAGTTCTGTAATGTGAATTTGTTGGGTTGGGCTTCCATTTTCATGTTCTCGGTCTCATTTGTTTGTTCTTCAGCAGCTAAACAGAATGTTGTGTTTAAGCTGAGCAATGCCACCAATTTGTTGAATGGACTCGTTTGAGATGATGAAAAAGATAATAATCTGGACCTGGGATTTGAAATTTATGATATGGGAAAGCTAAATTCGATTCATGTTCTTCGTTTGTTTTGTTGGGTAGGTGCGTAACTGAGAAAACTAAGTGAGAGGAGTGAGATAATCTCCATATGGATCTATTGCTATCAGTTTGATTTGCGGAGAAGAGATTCAATTGCTACCCAGTTTTAGGTTTCTTCTACTATCCTTGGAGTCGATAAGTCTTCGGCTTTGGCAGAGACTATATTGACTTTCTGGTTACTAGCTTGAAGCCCATTTAGTGGGCCAGTACTGTCCTTGCACCATGCCATATTACATACAGAGGCTTTACAACCTTTGTAGAGCATCGTTTTCAGAGGATGGGCCAGTATCCGTGGAAGCTGTGGAGAAAGTTCGTGCTAAGTTAGGTATACCCTATGATATCTTTTATTCATGTTTTGAAGCTTACCTTAAACTACATCTGCATTGCTGTCATACCACCGTTTTTGTGTAGGTTTCTGATTAATTTTTCTTGTCAAATTGGAAATTCCCACATGTTAATTACATAGTCTTGCATGGTTTGTAATTATTTGATCTATATTTGAGAAAGAAGACAACTGAAATATATTGATTTTCTTGTCAAATTGGATAGTATTTGCAAAACACGCCTAGTTCATCGCAAGTTTTTGCAATTATTCCTTATTTGTAAAAAAAAAATTAGAATGAGGTATAGAACCAGTTATGTTTATCTGATTAGTTCAAGGAATCGATATAACCTTGTACCTTAAGAAATGTCTACATTGGACATTCTTCCTTAAATGCTCAACCAAATCCGTCTCTCATTTTGTCATATAATCTTTCTCCTCTAGTTAGCATCACAGTTATTTCATAAACATCTATGCAGACTTTTTGTTGCATGTAGCAAATTTCTTGTTTCCTGATTTGATTTAGAAGAAAACAACTCCTTAATTAGTTGGCAATTTGACATGACTGTTTATAAATCCTTTGGAAAATTATTATTAATACAAGTACCTCAGTGAAACAGTTTATGATGTATTATATAATTATGACTTTCAGAACTTCTCAAAAGGATCTCATCAATGCTTCTTTACCATTGCGACATATTATCTTAGAACGGCTGTTTGTATGTCTTTTAAACAATTCCATTATTCCTGACATTAATTTCATTTTGATGATCCAAGTCATCTTTGAAGTGGAGAACATTGTGTACACTTATGGTTAATTGCAGATAGCTATTGCGTACTATACATCTTTTGCACATAACTGTCTCCAATTTTAAACTTTTATCCAGCTACCTAAACTATCAAAAAATTACACACAGCTCTTTTTTTGCCAAAAATGACGAAAAGGCCATCAACCCTAATCTCGTTTAGGTAGCTGGATGTAAAAGTTGAAAGTTGAGGATAGTTAGGTGCAAAAGACGTTAGTATGCAATAGCTATTTGCAATTAACCCTTACATTATGCTCCTATACTCTTCATAGCATATATATAGGAATATACTACTCAGTAGAATACTAATTGCTGTAAACTCCTTTCTCATCTTTTAATATGAAGAGAAAGCTCGTAAACTAAAAATTTCTTCTTGATTTGGGTCTATGATAAACAAGAAATAACTATATTGGTTATGGTTGATTTTCTCTAACCCAATGGTTCACTAATTCTAGGGATAATTACAAAAAAGTACCCTGACGTATTCACTTTTTGCAACTTGTTTTAGTCCTCTTCTTTGATTACTGCAAAAAAGTGCCATAAACTTGTAATTTTGTTGCACTTTGTATAATTTAGTTTCAAAATGACGATTTCACCCTTGCAAATTTTAAACTTAAAAATAATAATTAAAGAACAAAAAATCCAAATCTTCATATCCCTCAAATTTGTTATTCTTTGTACGGCACAAAGAGGAAGAAAATTAAGGGACATAACAATTTGGATTTTTTTACTCATTATTTGTAAAATATAAACTGTAAGGGTAAAATCGCAATTTTTATACAAATTGCAACACAAAAACAAATTCATGGTACTTTTTTTGTAATTATCAAAGAAGAGAGCTACAAGTTGCAAAAAATGAATACCTCAAGGTATTTTTTTTGCAATTATTCCTTAATTCTAACCTCTTCATCTCACAATTTAGCATCCTCTCTTTAGCAGTCCCATAATATTTAAAAATGCATATCTTTTGCTCTGTCCTTGATTAATTCACAACAGAGCATAGTGTTGGAAAGATAAGAAGATAGTGATGTGCCAATATCAGTGGACAATTATTTTGGGATAGATAAAAGTACAAACTTCTCATCACATGTTTAATTTTATTTCAGACAGAATCAAGCCTTCTGATGTGGGTCTGGAACAGGAAGCACAATTGGTACGTTCATGGTCAGTTCCAACGCATGAACGTAATGGAAGCCGTCCGTCATTGCCACCGATCAAGTACCTTCATTTACACGAGTGTGACAGCTTCTCTGTAAGTATTCAATTACTAGCATAGTTAAAAGAGATAACTGCAAAAAAGTACCCTGAGATATTCGGTTTATGCAACTTGTAGCCTTCTTCTTTGATAATTGCAAAAGGGCACCTTGAACTTGTCTTTTTGTTACAGTTTGTATAAAAACAACGATTTTACCCTTCTGATTTAAATTTTAAAACAAAAGAATCCAAATTTTTATATCCCTTAATTTTCTTCCTCATTGTACCGTACAAAGGGGATATGAAAATTTGGATTTTCTTGTTGTTTAATTATTATTTTTTAAATTTAAAATTTTAATGGTAAAATCATCATTTAAAAACAAATTTATACAAAGTGCAACAAAAAGACAGGTTCAGGGTACTTTTTTTGCAATTATCATAGAAGGGGCCACAAGTTGCAAAAAGTGAATACCCAGGGTACTTTTTTGCAATTATCCCTAGTTAAAACTCGATATTTTCATTGAAGTTAAAAGTTCGGAAGTTTGAATGAACAGTCACTTATATATCTGCTGATTAATTTGTTTTTGCAGATAGGAATTTTCTGCATGCCACCGTCCTCTATCATTCCTCTTCATAATCATCCTGGAATGACTGTGATGAGTAAGCTAATATATGGAACTTTATATGTTCAATCATATGATTGGCTTGACTCTTCTGTGCCAGCTGATCTCTCAGAAGGTATGTTGTTTATAGTTCATACCAGTTTTTATGATGTATCTCCTGTCTGGTTATGTTACACAGAACCACGCCTGTGCTTTTAATAGTGTAGGGGTAATTGTTTGCAATTTGCGACCCTCTTCTTTGATAATCGCAAAAAAGTACTCTGAACTTGTCTTTTTGTCGCACACTGTATAATTTTGTTTCAAAACAACAATTTTACTCTTGAAATTTAAACTTATAAAATAATAATTATAGAACAAAAAATCCAAATTTTCATATTCCTCAAATTTCATATGAAAGCATTGAAAATTTGGATTTTTCTGTTTCTTATTATTTTATAAATCTAAATTTTATCGGCATTTTTATACAAATTTGCAACAAAAAGACAACTTCAGGATACATTTTGCCATTAGCAAAGCAGAGGGCTACAAGTTGCAAAAATGAATACTTCAGAGTACTTGTTTTGCAATTATCCCTTAAAAAGTAATAAGTAAAACACACAAAAAAAAATCAGAATTGTCACCTTACATTTTTGCCATTACGAAGAGGGCTATCATTATTTTTTGATAATTTTGGCATAATTATTAAGTTATTGATGATGACATATGGAACCTACAATATGAAAAATAGTTGAGAATCAGAGCTTTAGATTTTAGCATTGCATGATGGATCATGGACATGAGGTGGTTTCGCGCACGTATTGTACATCTCGTTAATTAGTGAGACATTTTAACATGATAAGGTTGCAAGGAAAACCAAACTCTATAATTTCCTTAGAATAACCAAAATTGTACATACTATAATGTTTATGCCAGGTTGTCTCCTAGAAGTGAGATAAATAGTACATACTATGATGTTCTTGTTAGAGCCCAATCCAACTAAAAATTCAAACTGATAGCTGGAGGCCTTACGATGCTTATCAAGCGACAAGCGGATCCACATTGTTTTGATGTGGGACCTTGATACCCCCCTCACGTTCAGGCCAGGCCTGCACTTGGATCGTGGGTCTCTGGCCCAAAATAGGCTAGCCCAGATTACAAGATGACATAGAGGGGTTCTATTATAGATGAACCAAACTCTAATACCATGTTAGAAACCCAACTCACCTAAAAGCTCAAACCGATAGGTGTAGCCCCCAAAATGCTTATCAAGCGACAAACAGATCCATATCGTTTTTTTGTGGGCCCTTGACACCCCCTCACGTTCAGGCTTGGCCTGCACTTGGATCGTGAGCCTCTGGCCCGAAATAGGCTGGCCCCAATAACAAGATGGCATAGAGGGGTTCTAGTATAGATGAAACAAACTTTAATACCATGTCAAAACCCAACTTACCTAAAAGCTAAAACTGATAAGTGGAGGCCTCGTTATGCTTATCAAGTGGCGAACTGATCCACATCTTCTCGATGTGAGACCTTGACACCCCTCACGTTGAGGCCAGGCCCTGGATCGTGAGCTGCTGGCCTGAAATAGGCTGGCCCCGATAACAAGATGGCATAGAGGGGTTCTAGTATAGATGAACCGAACTTTAATACAATGTTAAAACTGTACCCACTTAAAAGTTCAAACTGAGAGGTGGAGTCCCCAATATGCTTATCAAGTGGCAAACAGATCCACATCTTTTGGATGTGGGACCTTGACAGTTTTGTCCTGTACTCTATCCTCTTGGTTCAACATATGATTACTATTCTTTTGATCTTTAATTTTTTTTTTTGTGATCACATTTCATCATTTTGCAGCAAGACCTGCAAAGCTCGTCAAAGACACGGAGATGACTGCACCTTGTCCATCAACAGTTCTTTATCCCACCAGTGGCGGTAACATTCATTGTTTCAGAGCGATCACTCCCTGTGCTATCTTTGACATCCTCTCTCCGCCTTACTCTTCAGAACATGGACGACACTGCACTTACTTCCGGAAGTCTCCAAGCAAGAACCTACCAGGTAAACTATATTACTAAATTTTAGGGATAATTGTAAAAAAGTACCCTATGCTATTCACTTTTTTTGTGCGAATCATAGCCCTCATCTTTGATAATGGCAAAAAAGTGTTCTGAACTTGTATTTTTGTTGCACTTCGATTCAATTCATTTCAAAATGACGATCTTACCCTTGTAATTTTAAAATAATAAGTGAAAAGCGAAGGGATAATTGCAAAAAAGTACCCCCTGTATTCATTTTTTGCAAGTTGTAGTCTTTGATAATTACAAAAAAGTGCCACAAACTTGCCTTTTTTGTTGCACTTTGTGTGAATTAGCTTTAAAATGACGGTTTTACCCTTTAAAGATAGTAAGTAAAAAACAAAAAATCCAAAATTTTCATTTCTATTAATTTCCTTCCTCTTTTTGACGTCCAAAGTGGAAGAAAAGTAAAACAGGTGAAAATTTTGGGTTTTTTTTATACTTATTATTATTATTAAAATTTCAAGGGTAAAATCGTTATTTTGAAACAAATTTACACAAACTGTAACGAAAAGGCAAGCTTAAGGCACTTTTTTTGTAATTATCTCAGAAGAGGGCTACAATTTGGAAAAAAAAAGCGAATACCTCATAGTATTTCTTGCAATTATCCCCATAACAAACAATCAGTATTTTTTTTCATTAACTTATTTTTCTCCCTCTTTCTGAGGTGCAAAGAAGAAAACCGAGGGAGATTGAAAGTTCTGGATTTTTAGTTTTTGCAACAAAAATACAAGTTCACGACAACTTTTTACCATTATCAAAGGAGAGCCATGATTTGCAAAAAAAAAAAAATGAATTGCAGAGTACTTTTTGGCGATTACCCCTAAATTTTACTCAGCACTCAGAATCATGATATGCGAGTCTTTCTCCACTTGTAATGCTCGTTCCTCTATAGTTGCATTGTGATTTACATATTTATATCGAAATCAAGGTGAACTTCAGTTGAACGGAGTGGAAGATGGTTCTGAGGACGTGACTTGGTTAGAAGAGTTCCTACCTTCAGAAAACTTTGTGATTCGAAGAGGGCTGTACAAGGGGCCCGTGATACGAACTTGAGCTTCTCATTCTTTTGTGCACCAAATATTTAGTACTAGATCGGTTCTTCTTTGTGAAACTCGATTGATGGGAATTTCTCGTATACACAAATGCCAATAGCCATGACATAATGTTCGATGTTTTGACCGTGTAAGTTAAGCATCATTTGGCTTGTATATATAATTTAGACCGAATAGTTTACAGTTCTTTTCGTGGATCTCAGTTAAATCGATTTAGACCGAATAGTTTACAGTTTGTTTCTTGGATCTCAGTTAAATCGAATAGAATCGTTTCTTGACATTCTTGGTAGATCGAGTTTTGATGTCCGATGAGTTCTTCTCTGTTGTTTGCTTCAATACCATTTATCTTCGGAACCATAAGACAGGTTTCTTACCATCTTGATTCTTGGGTTTATCATTTTGGAATGGTTGCAAAAAAGTACCCTGAGTATTAACCTTTTGTAAGTCCTATCCCTCTTTTATGATAATTGTATTGATCAAATAGAATCGTCGCGTGACATTCTTGGTAGACCGGGTTTTGCTGTTTGCTTCAATACCATTAATCTTCTGAACCATAAGTCATGTTTCTTATCATCTCGATTCTTGGGTTTTATCTCTTTTTTATATGCTTTGGTTCTGTGTAGATTTTGGTTTTACTAATTTGGTTTTGTGTAACGGCAGTAATCGATAAATGCAAGAGGAAATGGGCAAAAGCTTGTAACTTGGTATTGAAATAAGAACAAAGCACAGAATATGCGCCATTTTTATCTAATCTACTCCTATTATTACAGAAATGGGAAATACCAAATTCTAGACAAACCCTAGCAAGGAAATTGATTTCTATATATAGAGGATCAATCCGGTCGCTATCTCTGCCAGCTAGAAATTGCAGGACCATCGTGGATGAAATGGAGTGCGTGGCCAGATACAGATGAGGAAGACGGTTGAGGGGGGGCAGGTGAGGGATACGCCTCAACTAAACGTTGCGTTTTATTCCAACAGAAAGAAAAGAGACTTTGCAGGAACGTTATTCTGACATTTTGTGTTCAAGTTAGCTATGAGAGATAGAATTAATTATAGTGCACTGTTTGGCCTGATTTAGTATAATACTTTTTGATCTAATTTAGTTCTTCCATTCTCTAAAGTTTCTGGCCTAGTGACTAAATTCGAACCTTGATCGCCTAACAATAAATAAAGTGTTTGATCACTTACATATAAAATCGAAACAACATACATTCGAATAAAATCTCTTAAGAATATAAATAAAGAATTTAAAGGAATTTTGAATCAGTTTGTCTGACTGTCACGATTTAAAATTCGATATTTTTATCACATATTATTAATGATTTTTTTTTAGAATTTGAGTCTTCCATCTTGACGGTCCAAAAATTAAGATTGATTCTCGTTTGTATTTTTTTAAGTATAATTTCATGGCTTCATTGAAGAAACGATAGTGGGAACATTATCAAAATAAGGAAAACAGAGAAACAAAGAGCGAGACGTAGTCTTAGACATAAAGCTGGGATGCTAACTCTGTGACTACGATGCTCGGCTGTTCCAGGTGACTTCGGAGGGGGTGGGCCCTCTTGGCGATGCACGATATTATCTCAGCTTTCACTCTTCCTGGCTCAACTGCCAGATATCATAGGAGGTTCTCAGGAAGAGGAGAAGATTTGTGACCGAGTTGTGCCCGATCTTGAGTTGACGGGGTGTGCCTCCTTTAACTCAACCCGCAGCTCGTCCATTTGCTCATTGGACATGTTGAGGTTGCTTTGTAGACCTCGCCTCGCGTTTCTGTCCTCCGAGCTTGTTGTCACTGCGGGGTGGGGGGTTCATCCAAACCCCTCTTCCTTAAGGGCCCAGGGGAGCGTAAGTGGAGATAGGGTCGTACCCCTTCATCCCGGGTGGGTCGGGGCTTCCTCCAAAGAGTCTTGCAAGTTCCTGGAGGCAAACATGAAGATCTCTTGGTTAGGCAGAAGATCCTGTGTTACCCCGTCCTCTAGTATCCAAACCCTAGCCCCTCTCGAGGTGGTGGATCGGACTAAGGGGCATGTGTTTCAAGCTCCGAGGATACGCTGATGCGTTAAGCAAGAAATCTCGATCCAAGCCGATCTACATGGGAGGGCCCAGGAGCGAACGGGGTCCGACCACTCTCGACGGACGTCATGGTGCAGACTAGAGGGCTCATCCGTCATTAAGGACAAGTCGAAACAGGGGACCAAAGGGGCGTGCACCCGTTGCCTTCGGGGGCATGCACCATCGAGATGCTTGATGTATCTGCACATGAAGCAGAAACAAGGAAGGCGATATACTACAACCGAGTCCTGACCGACTCCTAACGGACCGAGAGGTGCATGCATATGGTTTGGCGGAGTGGGGTGGCCAACGCCTTCCAGAACCGTACCAAGAGCCTCGCCTACCTGAAATCCAGTCGCAACCGTGACTCCGTTTGAGGGGGGGATCGAACACCCTCACCCACATCTGGAGGCGGGAGAACGAGAGGGCAGCCGGATTGTTCCGTGGATGGATTTCCTCCAGGATAAGGGGTGCCCGCCTCCAAAATATAAAAATTATCTATTTTGGTCAATTACGCTAATAAGAAATTCATTGGAAATTTATCCCCAAAATTTAATATGTGAACAAGTTTATTTTGTCCTGAAACTGGAGATCGATATTATCAGTACAAAAGAGACACCGAGAAAAACCCGACCCGATAAGAAAACGTAATAACAAAACCACATAAACCCATATAAAATGAAAGTGAATGTGTGAATAAAAACAAAAGACCATGCATATTCACACACCAACAACCCTACACAAGCTTGTTGCTATTTGCTAATACATACAAAAGAAACAAAACCCCATATCTCCTCCAAACCAAGGACATGTGCCCTACAACACATATATGCTCTATACCCTATCTCTCTCTCTCTATCTCTGGTGAGATCGCACATGGCGCCTATGTTTCCGGCGACACTTTAGCCAACACAAGTGTGACTGAGACCGATTCACTAACATCATAGATTCTTAAATCTTAATATATACACAAAACCCATTTCAATATTTGCCTATATACATTAGTTTAGTGAATCATATGCATATATATAGTATAATAATGCTAGAATATATGAAGATGGGTCTTTGTTTATGATCTCAATCTTCATCATCGAAGTTTTAAAGAAAAAAACAAAGCTAGGGTTTTTAGATCAAGATCACTGAATAAAGAAATGGTCAGGAAAAGATCGAAGATCTGGAGAAGACAAGGAACAGTTTTGAAACAACATATTACATAGGTCTCTGCAATCTCTGCATCCCATCTCTACACCCAATGTCTTAATTTTGTTTTTTGTTATGGGGAAGGTGATATGGTATTTTTATATGTGTGCTCATAAATTCTTATTGGCATTTTTCTTGAGACTATGCATAGAAACAACACACTGGTCGAAAATCATATCTTTTCTTATCGAGAAGAATTACCGAAAAATCCTACTAATATTGTAGTTTTACATCCACAATTCGTCCTTGCATCAGGCGGGATTTGAATATGTGATCTCAAGGAGTTGTGAGATCTCTTCACCATCAAGGTAACTCAAGTAGGTTAGTCGAAAATAATATCAAAAATATCTTTGGATTGAATTTCCATAAGTCTCTTAATTTTTGTAACTTTCGATATGTGCATATGTCTTTATTATAATGAGTTTATCACATTACTCGTACTATTGTTGGGACTTAAACAGTTTTAAACTCCATTGTTGAAGTATAAGTCTCACATTGAAAGTGTGTGGACGAATTGAACAGTTGAACACTTGATAAGTATATATATTAATGTCTCCACCCATCGGTTCGAGTTTTTGGGTTGGATAGGGTTTTAATATGATATCAGAGCCTGGTTCGGCCCACGGCCCGTTTATCATCTCCACCATGTGGTCTCCGGTTCATATGCAGATGTCTAGTCCTATACGTGAGTGGGAGTGTTGAAGTATAAGTCTCACATTGAAAGTATATTAGACGAATTGAACACTTGATAAGTATATGAATGCCTCCATCCATCAGTTCGAGCTTTTTGGTTGGATTGGACGTTTACATCCTTTTCAAACATATAACTAATTGGACCAATAAAATTTTATGAATAGTTAAATAAATATTAAAATTGTGAGAGTAATTTGTAAAGCAACTTTAAAATAATCACTTTGATAAATAACCTTCAGGTTCAAAATCTTTACAAAAGTAACCCTCTAAACAAATTTCCAGTTTCTCTTGATGAAAAACTCGATCGAGCATGTGTAAAGCTCGACCGAGATTTCATTAATACTAATGTAACTCGATTATTATAAAGAAAATGGTCACTCTGCAAATTGCAAATGATGGTTATTTTTCAAATTAACTATCATCAATTGCTTTATATTATTTCCCATGTGGAGATTGCTGAGTCCTGTAGCTGAATTATAGTTGAAAATTTCTTAATCTCAATTCTAATTATCAAATTAAATATCATATCTAGGTGATGTTGTGGTCAACTACGAATAGTAGTCAAGGCACGTTTGGTATTCTGTTGAACCAAATTGGTGTAAGGAATGAATTTCATTAAAGTTTTCAAAATAAATGAATGTGGTAGATGGAACATACACAAGCCTACGGAAGCAGTGATGTGAACCTTAGTAATTATTAATTGTCAACTTATCGGGTTTAATTAATTGAGCTCTTAATGAGGATGAGAACAAAAAGATATGTGCTCAAATCAATTGTAGGAACCACTAATGCAAACTATGAAATTACTTTCATCAAGCACAAATTAAGACTTTCAATATTGTGATAGCTACTTAAATAGCAAGAGAAGTGGTGGGTAAACATGATTATTTAAATACGGAAAAAAATACCATAACAAGTTTTAATTTAAATCTGTTTTCTTTTTTTAATAGAAAGGTGTAAGTAATAAAAATATACGAGTTTGAGCATAATATATTATTTTCAACGAAACCATAATATACTAATGGTGTGTCAAAAAGGTGTTGATCACATAACAGTTACATGATATAATATCAAATCCCGAGGGATAAAAAATAAGGTAGACACATTAGATACAACATTGAAAGGACTAACACAAACAAATTGCAGACTCTCATCAGGAGCATATGGAACTTGGAGGCCATAAAACTCAAGGGTCAACCACCGATATAACTATAGGAGACTGTGAGTATGGGTTGGACTGACCAATTCTAGAGAAATATTGGAGTAAGGTAGGACGTAACCCCCCCCCCCCCCCCCCCCCACCACAACGCACTCAGTCAGCC
>JAYMTN010001004.1:0-14000 GCA_036897425.1 Erodium trifolium | reverse complement strand
AATCGGCCTCGGATCGGCGGTCTGAGAAGAGGAGTTCACGGAGGAGTTGCTGTTTAAGCCGTTGCCGGATCGGAAAGTGTTGACCCATTTCTTATTTCAGAGCAGAGCTCCGTCTTCCTCCTCCAATGGGCGCCACCACCACCTCTTCCCCAAAGCCATCTCTCAGCTGGTATATGACCCATTATCTCTTTCCCCTCTGTTAGTTCAGATCACTGTGAGAATCGTAAATGTTAGGGGAAAATGGTCTGTAGATCTTCTGTTTCGTGTAATTGAAGTCTCTGAGCTGAGCTGAGCTGATTTGGGTTTCTATTTTCTTGTTGCAATTATAGTATTCAAAATTAGGATCCGGAACTTAGATTTGTAGCTTTTAACCATGGAGAATTTTGTACTTTATATGCTCTTGATTGTTCTATGTTTTTATTGTTGGGTTTAGGTTGATGGTTTAGAGATTGGTTCTGGTTATACTTAGCTTAGGATCAGCTTATAATTAGCACATCACTGTATGCTGAGCCCCTAAAGCTGTTTAAGTGATCTAAACCCATTGTTTAGAAACATATTTTGTAGCCAATGTAATCATATGTCACTTTAGAATCAGTTTACACAATCCTTTTTAAGTGTAGTCTTTAGGTTTCAGCTTAAAATTCTCATTCTAAAGATGATAGAACAAGATCAAGACTTGCAAAGCCTTTTAGAGCATAGAAAACACAATAGTTTAGATGTAAAGAAGTTCAAAGGTCTGAAACTTACTAATGGTACACTGTTGAGTTCATTTAGGAACTCATGTGTGATGGTGTATGTTCAGAGAGCCTTTGGGAAATTGTCTTTCCTTATCTCCGTACTAGTAACTTATCCAGCTTTGGAAATGATTACATTCGGTAGGAGATATAACAATGGTGATGAACTGGAGTTGAAATATTAGGTTACATTTATGATGATCCTCACTTTGATGCATAATCTTATGTCATTGAAATCCACTAATATGTATCTGGGAAGTCCTATTTAGTATTTATGTCTTCCATCTCAACCCATATTGAAGAAATTGCCACAGGACCGTTCCCCTTGGTTGTGAATGTAGATGAAACTGAAAGGTTTCATCCTTTACAGCCCCTTTATTTGCATTAAGCTCCAATTGCCTTCATTTTTTGGGTTGTAAGGCTAAATATTGTCTGTTTTACATCACACTCCATCTTTTGGTCATCATTATATTTTTATGGTGTTGGTCTCTTATAAACTCAGGAAATTAAGATGGGAGAGGATGTCAGGTTCAGCTCTTGAAAGTCTTAAAGTCTAGGGAAAACTACATTTACATACCCACTTTGACCTTTAATTATCAATAATGCACCCTAAAGTCTAATGGCCCAAACCCATGAGATTTGTAGGTTCGAAAAGTCCAAGACCTTTCCATAGGATGTGGTCTTGTGGCCAAGAATAGAAAGTTCCAATAGTGCTTAGCTAGAGAACAATAGCTAACTTGTTGTGGATTGTGTGCTCCTTGGACAGGTTAGGAAATATCGAGTTAAGGAAATGGAATTATCTTTTACACAAGGTCGCTGGGACTATGAATGCTGGGGCGGCTTTGATCCCATATCTAGCAGCAATGCAAAGCCTCCTGGAGTTGAGCTATGGGCTGTCTTTGATGTTCCACAAGACCAGGTCGATGCTTTATGGAAGAATCTGACCCAGACACTCTCGGGTCTTTTCTGTGCTTCACTCAACTTCTTAGAGTCTTCTACAGCCTATTCTGCTCCCGGGTGGGCCTTTCCACCTGCTTCTGGCAGTCTGAGGTATGGAACTTTGCCACGCGAGGCTGTTTGCACCGAAAATTTAACTCCCTGGTTGAAGCTTCTTCCTTGCCGAGACAAAGCTGGGCTTTCTGCATTACTTGACAGACCGTCTATTTACAGAGGATCTTATCATTCACAGCGTTTACACCTGACCTCAAATGAATTTGCACCAGAAATGGCGGAGTCAGGCATTGTACTTGAACAGACACTTACAATTGTTCTTCAGCCTTCTAGTAAGAGGAGTGTCATAACTCATTCAAGTAAACCACAGCTACAACCAAGCTGGTATATGAGTTCGATTTTTGGAAGGGGAGTCAATGGAAAATGCGTTCTTGCCAAATCTAGTACTGTTTTCCTTCAACTTGAGAGTGGTCTTGTCACTGAACTGGCAAAGGTGCAGAAAGATAATATCGATAATGCTGCTGATACTTTAGCCTTAGAAGATTCTTGGGTCAATCTTGGTTTCGAGTTATCTGTAAAACCCGATAAAGTATTTAAAGAAGCAAACAGCACGGATGTGCAAAGTTCCATTCTATATGCATTCCTCGTTGAGAAGTACAGTAATTCAGAACCATTGGACTTGGGGCTTACTTGGAAGTCTCCACTAGCGTGGTTGTCTCCACAAGCACCGTTAAGCACTAGTAGGTTCTTAATGGGAAGTGGAAATGAAAGGGGCACTATTGCCATTTCCTTAAAATCTACAGCAATAAGAGAGGGATGCATTAATGGTAGTGATGACCAGAGTCAACTACAAGTTGTTATTTTCCAAGTTGTGCCTTGGTATGTTAAGGTATATTTTCATACCATTCGAGTCTTTGTTGATGAACAACCGCATGCAGTCACAAAGGTTGTGGCGAAGATACGTGTTTCTCCTTCGGAGGACAAGGTGTCTCCTGGGGTGATGGAGATGGTCCTGAAATTTCCATGCAACATGAAGTCCGCTGCTTTGACTTTGGAGTTTGATAAGGTATGCCCTTTGGTTTTGATTAGAACATCATCAAATAATAGGGAAAGGTTTAGTAATTAAAGGGATAATTGCAAAAACTTGCGGTGATCTATGTGCGTTTAGCAAATACTAACCGTGAACTATTTTTTTGTTGCAAAAAACATCCCCAACTATTTTCCGTCTGCAAATAGTTGCAAAAAGTGAATATCTCTGGGTACTTTTTTGCAACTATCCATTTTTAGTGATTTTTGGTCCTGCATAAACATAGTCCGCCAAATAAGATGATATGATTTTCTGATTGTTTTTATTATAGGGTTTTCTGCATATTGATGAGTATCCTCCCGATGCTAATCAGGGATTTGACATTCCTTCAGCTGTAATAAGTTATCCCAACTTCAGGGCAAGCTTGGATTTTCTCGATGATGACCTGTTATACAAATCACCCATGCTTTCTAAATTTCAGGTAACAGAACCATTATTTCAATTTAAATATGCTCGTGGTGGATTTGTTCTATTCATCTGATCAAATGTTTCAATCATGGTGATGATGATGCAGGCTAAGAGTCCCGTTCTGTCTTACTCAGAAGTTTTACTTGTCCCATTGACAACTCCCGACTTCAGCATGCCTTACAATGTCATAACGATTACATGCACAGTATTTGCATTGTATTTTGGATCCCTGCTCAATGTGCTAAGGATGCGTGTTGGTGCAGAGGAAAGACGTGTAAGAAAAGAAGGTAATCCAATATCACAGAGTAGGTTATAAACTTCAAATAAGTGAATTAAAAATCACTCAAAGTACCGGGTAGTGAACTGTAACTACCCCTAAACATATCACATTAAGTGAACTAGTATGCGTGGTAGTAAAATCACGTTACACTATTATGAGTGAATTTCCCCACTTGGGTTGGCCTTGTGGTCAACGAGCTCTCTCACCTCCTTGAGGTCAGAGGGTTGAATCCTAGACTAGAGTATGATTTCCCCGCTTTTGCCATCTTAGAACGTCTGTTCATCAAGTAATTACCGATGACATATGCAAAAATTGAACTTATGTATGGCATGCAATAGGTCTACAGATGCATTTGTGATAACATTTGTGCATGTTTTCTCCTCCTTGCAGCTGCTCCCAAGAAACATGGCAAGCTTCATCAGATACTGTCGAAGTTGTCTGCAAAGCTCAGAGGAAGAGAATGGAAACCTCCATCACCGTCCCCAAGGTCATCATCGGCAACTTCATCGTCGATCATTTTCAAATTCTTATTCAAATTCACACTCGTTGTTGGCATCGCCATTGGCTGGCAATACTACTCTGGTTATGGTTAAATTTGTTTCCTGAAGCTGAATAGGGTCTTGTAGTTGTAGTGTACAATATCAATATCTGCAAAAACAACACTAAACATAGGGAATGGGAGTGAGGATTTTTGTGGCCTCTAGATTGTATCCAATTTTGTATAGTTTCAGCTAGATTCCATACCATTGGTCTCCGATTTGATTTATCAATCGAGTTATGATATTTGTTGTTATTTATACTTACTCCACAATTGCAATAATAACTGGGTAACAACAGTGTCAATGTAATCAATTAACAAACTAGTTGGAAGACATCATATGTTTCTGTCTCATCATTTTATTAGTGAGAACCCCTATAACTCTTGGAATTTTTAAAAATTTGGTTGAACGATATTTGTAATATAATTGTGTTTCGAGAATAATAAAATATGTTAATAGACATAAAATTTAGAGTCTGAGACTAGTGTGAGTTTTCTCTCAAACTGGAGTTTCAAATGGTTTCCTCTTCTCATATTGTCGCCGCTCCTACTACCACCAGGACCACCTCTAGGGAGAGCACCAAGAAAAGGGAAATAATATGGGTCGAGATGGCTCAAGCCCTGCGAGGGCGGGGTGTGAGTAGACACACACCTTGTGATTCGTTTTTAGACTTATTGGACTCAGCGAGGTTGCATAGCAGACCTCGCTTGGATTTTTGGGTCAACATGAGCAGTTATTGTTGGTCCACGATGCTACCGCCGAGTTTTCACCAACTGCTATCGGCATGATCAACCGCTTATTCCAATCTCCTTGAACCCTATCGGGGGTGCTAGGGTCCTGATCCAGAAGAGGGGGATGGAGCGGCCCTGCACAAAGGCCCCGGGTAACCAGGTGCGCCACGAATTGATCGTCGGAACCTAGGTCATGCCACCTACGAGTTTGGATGATCGAAGGGCAACGGAAAATATGTGGGACCTCAAAAGATCCACCGTAGCTAGAGAGTCGGATTCGCGACAGAGGCGGTGGAGGTGGCAGACGATTAATCTTCTGAGGAGAAGGAGGAGGAAGAAGAGGTGCTCGATCGGAGGTGGGTGGACAAGACATGGCCGCTGGTTGTGGTGGACATGACGGAAGTTCCGGCCGAGAGAGGTTCGCAGTCTAGGAGAAAGACGTGACGATCAGTGGTGTCATCGACGGGATCGACGCACACGAGATCAGTGGATGCAACAGAAAAAATGGGATGATCTGTTGTGGTGATGGAGATGACGAACGGAACGATGTCCAAAAAAGATGTCGCAATTGACGACAATGGCTAGGGCCAGCCCTTAGGAACATCTTAGGAGCTTCAGAAAAACTCGCTTTGATTCCATTCTTTTGTTTAATCTCTCTCTCTTTTTTTATCAGCAATTTTTTTATCTTAATTCAATATTTACTAATAAATTAAAATTGTACGTTTGTTCTACTATTAATTGTGATTTTTCTTTAACAAAATAATCGTCTACGAAGATTTTAGAATGTTCAACACTCAAAAATTTAGTTTTTTTTTTTTCGGATGAGAATTGTTTGTTTCAAAAATAAACTGATATGGAGATTGAAAATCTAACACCACAAACACCAAATTTTAATTTCACAATAATAAATCCAAGATTTGAAATAGGAAATATAACTCCAGACCTTCGCTTAAACTACAAGTAAAATAGGAAATAGTAAATAGGAAATTTAGAACTTATATAAATATACGATCAGTATTCAGTACTCACTCACAACTCACAACTCACTCACAATGCATTCGTGCAATGATAACGCTATTGAAGCATTCGGAGCATGGAGGAAGAAGATTATGGAGTCCGCGGCCGCTTCCTACTCTCACGCCGCCGGAGCTCAACCAGAACAGCCCGGAGCCGGCACTCGTCGGATAATCAAAATCAGAGTCAAGCTCCCTCCACTCGCCGCTTGTGGCGTCGTCAAGAAGCCCGACGGTACCTGCACCGTCAATCCGATCAGGGGATCCGGCAAGCAGATGAAGCTGGTCCGAGCGGCTTTCCTCAATCACCACCTCGCCGGAACACCATCGGAGCCAAAACCCGCCACGGAAGCCACCGATCCGAAGCAGAGCGGCGAAGATCGGAGAAAGAGGGCAAAACCCAACTGCTCCTCTGCTCATCGGGACAAGATCAACGGCGGTGGTGGTTCCTTGGGAGTCAAGTTTCAATCTTTTGGTGCCGATTTTGAAAGCGTGCTTGATGCGACCAAGAGCAAGGTGTACTGGGCAAAACCCAACGGCTCCCAGTGTAATGGTTGCTTGGAAGTCAAGCAACGGCCTTCTGATGCCGATTTAGAGCGCAAGCTTGAGGGGACGAAGAGCAGGCTGCACCAGCAGTACCGGAGCATCGAGGATCGCCGGAAGAGGATCGTGGTGGTCAGCGACATTCCGGCGATTCCTCCGGTGAAACTCGAGCAGAGTCGCAGGAGGCGATGGGGATGATCTAAGATTAAAAATTCAAACTTTGTTCGATTTGTTTCATTCATTGATTAATTTCTTGTTTTGGGATGATTATTGTACTGAAAATTCATTCATGATTAATAAATCTATGTTTTTTTCTTAACGGATCAAATTTTTCTCTGTAAGAAAAGCGACAACCTCTGCTTCGCCGACCTCGTACTTCTCGGAGAAGATTGGTAATAACCTCAATGTCCTCGAAAAGCTACTTCCGGTCCGGTCTAGCTGCTAACATAATGATGACGTCAGTCTCAATTTGATGTCTGATTTTTTTTGTCAATTTGATCATTATCATTGTAAATGTAGATTGATTCTAATGGGATTAGTTGATAGCTAAGGTAAATTGTGATTCTCCAGAGGAGAGAAAGGGCTAATAGGCTAGACCGATTGCGAAATCACACATGGCAGCTTCTGAGCGGTCGAGCAAAGTGACAGTTAGGTTATCGTTCGGGGTTGGGCGAAACGCCCGGGCGATGAAGCGTTTGCCCAAGTGAATAACAATTCGCCCTGTGATACACAATAAACCATAGAGAACACAATAAAGTCAAAACCTTTCCCACTAAATCAACAATAGAATGATGATGAGCAAACAAAGATCCAAGTTACAAAATTTTCAAAATCTCTAAGAACCCAATACTCCACTGATCCAATAACTCCCAACCCCTCTTCCATATTCAACCTAGGATCTCACAAAACCGACTGGTTCCTCATCCCCTGTAACCGAGACCTTGGTTCTGTAATTGCTGATTGTCCTCCAAGAGCCGGTCATACTCGAGAAGAAGATCTGCAGCCTGTTTCTGGAGAGCTTCAACATGACCTTCAGCTGTCTCGAGCTGCTTCTCCTTTTCTTCAGACTCTAACTTGAGCTTCTTCAAGCTTTCTGATAGGGTTGAGATTTGTTCTTTCATTAGTTTCATTTCCTTGGAAGCTTTCTCTTCTTTTTCTTTGAGCAGCTCGTTGTCTTTCTTCAGCCTCTCGACTTCTTCTTTTGAAGTCCCAACGCTTCCCCTTAACCCGATCAGCTTTTGAAGGTAGTGATGTATCCGGTCGACGATGAAACCCATGAATAATGTAAAGCCTGCAAGACCGATATTCGATTCAAATCATCGTATATGCAAGGGTTAATGGCAGATTAAATATTGTGTATTATGCATCAGTTGTACGTAACTACACTCAACTTTGAACTGATACATCCAGCTACCCAAACTTTCAAAAAAATTACACAGCTCTTTCCCATCAAAAAAATGATGAAAATACCCTTCACAGTAAATCTAAAAAAATGTCTTCATAACTACCAAAAACATTTCGATTAGATGTAGAAAACGGTTGAGTAGATGTAAAAAGACTATACTGAGCTTTAAACTGATACATCAAGCCACCTAAACTTTCAAAAAATTACACAGCTCTTTTTCATAAAAGATAACGAGAATACCCTTGACTCCAATCTCAAAAAATACTTCATAACGGTAGAGTAGATGTAAAAAGATTCCCAAAAAGATAAAACTAATAAAAAATACTGAATTCACATATCGTGCCTATCTCAGTACAGGTTAGGGGTTATCTTCTTGTCTAGTTTGAGCAAAAGACAATGAAGAACAAAAGGGATTGCAAAGATTTTCATAAGCTATAGTGTAAACAGAAGGCCTACTTGTGCTGCAGCTCAAGCTCTCCGCAGCTCATCACAAACACAAGCTCTATTTAGCTTTTAGGACAGGTATGATAATACATGTTAATAGTGACTCGTGATACATTTGTACCAAACAAACTGAACTGAGAACAACAAGACATTCTGACAGTTTCTAGCAACCACTTTCAACTGAAATTCAGACCGACTCTTCTTGGTAAGAACATTTGAGTTCTTACTTTCAATATCAAATTCGAAGTACCCATTTGTTGAAGAGCCTCTTCCAAAGAGAAATTCTATCAACACTCATGCAAATCAGCCCACCTATCTACTCACATCCCTATCTCAATGAACCTAAACATACTAGTTATGATTCTGTAGTAGAATAACTATAAGAAGTAACTTTATTAACACACATTATGCGACCTTTGATTCTCAAATACACACCGTAAAGGTGAGAGAGGTCATCTATAACACACTCCCACCTTCCGTTATTCATCAAAAAACCACGGATTCCGTCCATTTTATTCCAAAACCCCACTGATGTGACAATGTGTTACTGATAAAACCATCACCTATTCAGTGTGAATCCATGAGTTTTAAATTAATAACGGAACGTTGCAGTGTGTTACCAATTCTCTATATCAATGAACCTAAACATACTAATTATGATTCTGTAGTAGAATAACTATACGAGGTAACTTTATTAACAGTTTAACACACATTACGCGACCTTTGATCCTCAAATACACAGAGGTTATCAATTACACACTCCCACCTTTAGCCATTCAAAAAAAAAAACCACGGATTCCATCCAATTTGTTCCAAAACCCACTGATTTATGAGAAATGTGTTCCTGATAAAACCATCACCTATTCAAAGTGAATCCATGAGTTTTCAATTAATAACGAAATGTGACAGTGTGTTACTGATAACCCTTCACATTTAGGGGTGTAAATAACACTATCCCTAACTATAAACATAATTACAGTTTAATACATATAAGAAACCCAATTGAAAAGCACAAAACAATCCACAAACAAAGAACACAAAACTGTGAAATCATTGGGAAAAAAGAGCCATACCCATGAGTGAAGCTTCAAGCAAGTGAGTTCTCCATAGAACCTGGTCCATGGGAGACATGGTGCCAAGCTTTGCACCCTTGTTCTGGATCTTAATAATGCTCGTGAAGCTCGACAAGAGAATCACAGACATGGTACCTGCAATGGTCTTCACAGTAGCTGGACCTCTACCCATCTTCACCTGATCCAAGCTCTTCATCACAAGCTCCCTCAATGGCCCAATCTTCACCAGTAGAAGAAATGCCACAGCTCCCTCAGCAAACAGAACCACAAACAACAGCTGAATCATCTTTTCCCCCAAATATACACAAAACCCACCTCACTCCTCTCTCTAACCCTCTCTGCAACTCTATCAAAGCTTCAATTTTTCCACTTGGGTCTGGCTTTTCATGCAGAGAAATCAAAACCCAGATCACAAAACCTGAGGATTGAGCTCAAAGAACTATGCTTTTTTCTCTTCTAATCTGCTAGATGGGGTTTTAGTAGCTTCTCACAGATCGATTCTTCTTAGTGAGGAGAGGAAGAAGGTGAAGAAGAAGACCAAGCCACGGTGCAGAACCTGTTTCTATGATGAGAACAATTAGGAGCTCGAGCTCTAGCTCAAATCCATGGATCTGCAGAGTGGTGAGAGCCTGGAGAAGGAGCCGAAAGGAGGACACTTTTTCCCAGAACCCATTTGTTCTTTTTTCTGAGTGTTCCCTTATTTGTTTAATCTTTACTCTTAAGTCTTAATCTCTGTACTATGATAGGCTTGATAGCTTTGATTGGGTTGGGTGAAAGGATTTTTGGGGTAATTTTGCGCATTTTGAAAAATAAAGGGTCCTAATTGTGATTTATTAGAACTACAGGGACTGTGTAGCAAATCCTCTTAACTGGGATGAAACTGAAAGGGTGTTCGGAACTGTGTTTAGACGAGTACTTCGGACAGTCAGAGTTTGGCTTTAGTACTTTCTCTTCTGAAAAAATAATAATCAAAATATGAATATTATATTTTAAAAATACAAATATTACCATCTCTATTTTCTATATTAAATATTTCCATTTAAAATTTATATATACATTGTATATTTAGATTTTTTTTCCTTCCATTTTCTAACACAAAGATATTAAATATTATATTTCAAAAACCAAGAATACAAACAATTCTTGCCTCTACATATTTTTTATTTTACCCAAATGTCGATAATCAGATATAATTTTTTATATTTTTTATTCAAGAGTAAAACTAAATTTTAGAAAAATTGAGAAATTTGAATACATTTTTTAATCTTTTCCAAATAAAGATTTTGTTAGTTCATTTTTTCTTACAACTTTTAGGATAGATTGGTGCACTATTTTACAGAAATGACATCTATGATTTGCTTAAAAAATTAAATAAAAAAACAAACATAATTTAGCTGATGAAATAAGTTTGAGCATTTAAATGGTAAATAAATTGCTTGATTTTTTGTAATATTTATATGTATCTGGCAGTGGAAATGATTTTATAATTTTTGTGTAGGTAACATATAAAACTGAGTTTTTAGAAAGAAAGAAAAAATATATTGAAAAAATAACACTTATTTTGAGTAAGCACATCTGAGTTGGGCCTTATCAGTACCCGGGATTAGTTGGGCTTGTCAATCACTTGACTATGGGCCTGTAGTACTACACCTCCTTTGATTTTGTAATGGACACTGTTTTCTAGAAGGCCCATTAACACACATTAAAAACATGGATTTATAGCACTTGACTCTACCAACATATAAAACTGAGTACTTGACCACAAAAAGAAAAAGTATAGAAATTGCCGATTCATTGACCTTATACGCAAGTTGGAATAAATGTTGTGAACACCATGTTATTTTTTCATTTTCCTATGTATTTTATTCCATCAACTTGTGGTCTGATTTGACTTTTATTTATGTTGTTTGAAATTGTCAACTCATCTATTGATTCGTATATCTAAGACCACCTACACTGGAGATCAATTCCTAAGATCGAATTTTTGGGTTTAAACTAGGTCGAATTTAACTAATTATGTAGTAAAGTTTCGAATTTAGAGGGCCGAATCTAACCAAAATCATCCGAGTAATAAGAAGATTTGTTGGAGGAGAGAGAATCGAGAGGAATGAGAGAGACAGAGAGAAGAGTAATTCGGAGGAGAGGGAATCGACGTCGATGAATCTGCTGACTCCAAGGACGTCAAATCGTCAGGAGATAGAAAATCGGAACCGAACGTCAACAAATCCTTTTTGTTCGGCACTTTCGACGATTCTTTCGAGCTCCACCGTTGGTGGTCTAATAACAACTCAGTAAAATTGGTTGGAGTTTCACACACGAGAAAGGTCTCCACTACCCAAACCCTAATCGTTGTTGTTATTAATAGTGGTCTTTCCTATATCATTCTACCAAAGTTATTTCCTCGTTTACAATTGCCAGTGGCTCGTCCTCCGTGGGAAGGGATCGCCCAAAAAACTCTTCTTTTGTTATAGAAAATGATCTAATTCATTAATATCGATCATCGAAGACCTGATTCAGCTCTCCTCTTTTTCCATCTCTTCGAAGAGCTAGTTAGTAATGAAAACTTGAGCTTTAACTCTAATTAATTTGTCTAGGTAAATTGCCCGACAAACAAACTTGCATCTAAGATTAGCTCAAACACTACTCCAATGCTCATGATAAAAAAATGAAAACAAAGGAGGAGACCAATGACAAAGTCAAAGGAAGACCAGTCAAAACAAAGTCAATACCGATGTCAGAAACAAGAGTATATTAGTTTTGTACCACACAACTCATATTATTAAATTTATTAAATGAAAAATAAGGGGCTGTACAGGTGGGACGCAAATGTTCCCTCACAAGAAGACGAAACATAACACCACACATCAAAACACAACCAAACAGACCCTTATCCAGCGTGGCTCAATAACTCCGTCTCCAGTCCCGCTCAGCCGCCATTGACGGAGCAGTAACGCCGTCAAACTTAACGGCAGCCAACCAATTTTTACTCCTCCGAATTAAAATATTGCTCGAAGAAAAAGCCATTGCCAGAGCTAGTTTTGTACTTTCCAGCTCCTAAATTAATTGGGTTTCGTGTTTTGGGAAGAATCGAAATTCCTCTGAAAATCGAGAATTTTTGTAAGAAAAAAGTTTTATTTTTTATTTTTTTTTGGTGGGTGAATCGAAAATGGAGTGAATAAAAATGGTGACTTGGTTGTGTCGTTGAGAGGGACATTTGAAACTGAGAAGAAACAGAGTTTTACAGATGGGAGGAGAGGAAAAAGTATGGTCAACGGTTGATAAACCTCTATATTTCTTCTTCTTCCTCAACCCCTCCATCTCTCTCTATATCTCCTTGAAATCTGAAAGTGGGTTCTTCTGATTTTTCTCAGAAAAGAAAAAAAGTTCGGATTTTTCTCGAGAATATTAGCTTGCCATTTAAGGGTTTCCATCAGAAATTAGCTGAGAGCTAGCTAAGCTAACATGGCTGTAAGCTTACTCTACACCATCTCTTCAATTTCAGTGTTCTTTGCTGTTTAAGGATTTGATTTTTCTTTGCTGCTATTGTTTGAAGTTCTGAAAAGGTGTGTTTGGTTGTGGAGAAAATTTGGGAAATGGGTATTTCTGTGTTTTTTTACTGGGTTAGTTAGGAAATGATGAAATGAGAAAGGATCTGACTTTAATTTCATGTTATGGGGATTGTTCATTGATGGTGTTGCTTTTGATTTTGAGATGTGTAACTGATATATGTGTAAATGGAAGCTGTGTTGAGATGTTTCTTACTTGGCAATGCATCTATGGTGATAAGAGTTTATGCTATTTGTTAATGGATCTAACTATTTAATCCTTTAAATTGTTTTGGAAGCTTGGATTTTTTTCGGTCCATGGTCTTGGTTTCAAACTTGTATTTGATGATAAAGAATGAGAGAATCCGATTCTTTGATTGTTTATCGAATGTCTTGGTTCTTTGTTTCATTGCTTATTGATTTAAAATGGAACAATCTGTTCATTGAATTGTCCTAAAGTTCCCAAATTGGGTGTCTTAGCTCTTTCATTTATCGCTTAACCTATGAGTTGTTTATGCATTGGGATCCATTGTTTGGTAAATGCAAGGTGAACAATTGAATTATCGGAGTTTGAAGCTCCATGTGTAACATTAGGCTGCCATTTGATGCTTCTCTTGATCATTTTTTGGGGGAATTTTGCTTCCATTTCACTACCTATTTAGGGATAATTGCAAAAAAAGTACCCTCATGTATTCACTTCTTGCAACTTGTAGCTCCTTCTTTGATAAATGCAAAAAAGGACCCTCGGCTTGTCTTTTCGTTGCAATTTGTGTAAAGTGAATACCTCGTGGTTCTTTTTTTTTGCAATTATCTCATCTTTTAATTCAATCGAAAATATAAGCTTTACGTTGCAATTCTTTTCTAAAATTGAGCACGAGAATTAGAGTATTGCATTCTTCTAGATAAATTGTCATTTTAATCCCGTCTAGAACGAGGTCTAGACTTTAGATGATAAGGATTGTGATTCCTGTACAATTTGTAATTCATTCATTTGCAATGCCTAATTGCCAAAAAAATGGATCGATATTGCTTCATTACATGTACCTTATCGTATGAACTCTGTAGTTACTTGTTGTATATCTCTTAGTGTTCTTGTTTTGTTTTGTGATGTTATGACACAATGCAGGTAAATATAACGAGTTCTACCTTTTTTTTAGCAACAACGATCTCACGTACCGAAATTTGGCAACTGGGAAAGCGAACAAGATGTCCCGTACACAGCTTACTTCGATAAAGCGAGGAAGGGA
>JAYMTN010001003.1:0-14002 GCA_036897425.1 Erodium trifolium | reverse complement strand
ATATCTGTTAGTTTTTCTGTTGGTTTAAAGTGAATTGGAGTGACATTTTCTTAATTCTTGAAGTCAGGTATGAGATATATGGCTTTAGAAGGAAGAGTATTTCCGGAATTTCAAAAAAAATTAACAGAAAAAGTAACCGAAATTCTAACAATGATAAAATTTGGTTATATACATGTCCCAAATGATAAGGTGGTAACTTAGGGTGTTATTTGATAATGGCGTATAGCTATATGGTGCTTTATGATATTAACCCTAGTTATTTTACTGTTCTATATGAATGCTTAGATATGCTTTCTTTCTTATTTTTGGTGGTCCTTGATTTTGTCACTTGTCTTATTTTGAAATTTGTGTGGATATTTACAACTTCACGTGAATAATTGTTGCTCACAGTAGCACTAACATAATTCTCAATCTCTCATGATACTCACAAAAAAGAAGAATAAGAATCAAACGGTTGGTACTATTATTGGTTTAGAGGTGGATTAAATATTTTGTTGGTTGAGTGCATCTCTGGTTGTATACACAAGTATCAGTATTTTCTCATGGGACAATTTTGTATGCAGATTGTTACCAGTGCAGGGCGTGCAAGTACATTGGCAGCTACTGATGCTGCTACACCTACGTTGAGGCGAATAGAAAGAGCTGCTATAGCTGCTGCTACTCCTATTACCTATCATTCAAGGTATATTTTATTGCTATGGTGTAATTGCAGTACTTCAACTCATTTTCTATCTTACTATTGCAACTGCTGATTTGTTTGGAAACTTCAGGGAGCTGTTGCAACTTATGTATGAGCATCTACAGGCCTCTGGCTTAACTGCAACTGCTGCAGCATTACTGAAAGAGGCTCAATTGACACCTCTGCCACCCTTGGTGACCCCTCCATCTCTTGCACATCAATCCTTCACCCAAGAAACGTCCACCCTGCAAATTCAGTGGCCATCTGGCCGTGCTCCTGGTGGATTTCTATCTACTAAAGGAAAGCTTCCTGAAAGAGATGAAGAATCCGGCATGAAGCACGACTGCATGTTGTCGTCCTTGAAGAAGAAACCACTAGTATTCTCCCCTAAAGGCATACAGACTAAAAGTCAGTCAGAATCCCAGGATTCACAATCTGTGGCAATGAGGAAAATCTCTGGTAGTGCCAAACTGTCTTCCATACCTGCTGGCATATCAGAAACTTCATCAGAGATTGCAATGAGACCTAATCTGGATACAGAGTCCCAATGTAAAACTCCAATTCTGTTGCCGATGAAACGAAAACTGCCAGAGTTGAAGGAAACAGGGTCAGCTTCTTCTGCGAAGCGACTTAATAGTTGTGAGTATGGGCTTCGTTCTCCAACGTCCAATTGTGTTCGCAGAAGCGGTCTACTAACAGATGGGTTTTCTACACCAAATTGTAACATGAGAGATCAGCATGGGCGACTGACACCAGGTGGTGGTCCGGCAGATTATTTGGATGATAATCACTCTCATGTTGGTCAGGGAACGGCTTCCACCCAGCTCGGGCTTCTCAATGATCCCCAGCCAAATAATGCAGAGCGCTTGACTCTAGACTCTTTGGTTGTTCAGTTTCTCAAGCACCAACATCGACAGTGCCCGGCACCTATTACCACTCTACCACCGCTCTCTCTCTTGCATCCTCATGTTTGTCCCGAACCAAGAAGAAGCCTTGACGCCCCATTGAATGCAACAGCTCGATTTGCCACGCGTGAATTCAGAAGTAAGTATGGTGGGATCCATGGAAATCGCAAGGATCGACAATTTGTTTACAGCAGATTCAGACCGTGGCGGACTTGCCGTGATGATGCTGGCGATGCTACTGCTCCCTTGACTTGCATCACTTTTCTTCAGGACTCTAACCATATTGCAGTTGGCACCCATTCTGGGGAGCTAAAGATTTTTGACTCGAACAACATCAATGTTGTGGAGAGCTGCATGAGCCATCAATATCCTCTCACACAGGTTCAGTCATGCCTCTCTGGTGAGACCCAGCTGGTACTCTCTTCTAGCAGCCAGGATGTGCGCTTGTGGGATGCATCCGCAGTTTCTAATGGGCCCATGCACTCATTTGAAGGGTGTAAGGCTGCAAAGTTTAGTTATTCAGGCAGTCATTTTGCAGCTTTGTCATCAGAGCCCACACGAAAAGAAATCCTCCTGTATGATGTCCAGACCTTCCAATTGGCTTTGAAACTTTCCGATACGCCTGCCAATACCACAGGCAGAGGACATTTATACTCCCATGTACACTTCAGCCCTTCAGACACAATGCTGCTTTGGAATGGGGTTTTGTGGGACCGCAGAGTATCTGGCCCTGTCCATCGTTTTGATCAGTTCAGTGATTATGGCGGTGGTGGCTTTCATCCTGCTGGCAATGAGGTATTGTGATGTTTTTGTTGGTCCTTTTCTATTTGATTTGTTTTAATGTTTTTCGTCTTTTGATAAATGGCGTGCCATTATGGTCGGATAATCTCAATTACCACCTCTTTGTCAACAACAGGTTATTATAAATTCAGAAGTCTGGGATCTTCGGAAATTTAGGCTCCTCCGCAGTGTACCAAGTCTAGACCAGACAACAATCTCGTTCAATGCCCGTGGTGATGTGATTTATGCCATCCTCAGGAGAAATATTGAGGATGTAATGTCGGCAGTGAACACACGCCGAGCAAAGCACCCACTTTATGCAGCTTTCCGTACTTTGGATGCCATCAACTACTCTGATATTGCAACCATTCCAGTTGATCGTTGCGTCCTTGACTTTGCAACGGAACCAACCGATTCCTTTGCCGGGCTCATCACAATGGACGACCAAGACGAGATGCTCTCATCAGCCAGAGTTTATGAGATTGGACGACGAAGGCCTACGGATGACGACTCTGATCCTGATGATGCAGAGAGTGAAGAAGATGAGGATGATGCTGATGACGCCGACTCTCTTGACATAGATATTGACAGCGACGGGGATGATATGAGCAATGACGATGATGATAGTGTGACAGACGATGATGAGGATGGGGATTTTATGATGGACGGTTTAGATTTTGATGGGGGAGCTGGGCTGCTGGAGATTGTGACGGATGGAGATGGTGATGACGATGACAGTCAAGTAGTTGGATCTTATAGTAGTGCTGATGAAGATGAATTTGTGGGTAATGGTTATGACTTTTAATTGTTAGATAAATGTGATGTGATTATAAAGGTGACAGCTGAAATGATGTAAGTAGTTATGCTGGGATGTTTTTTTGCCTTCCATTTTTGATCTATTGTTCTTCAGTGTCACTTTTTATCAGTCGGTCAGTTTTAACATTTTATCGGTCTTCATCAGGCTCTGCTCTTTGCCTGCTGCTTCAAGAAAATTTGAGTATATATCCATCTCGCTACGTTTTTGGCTCTTTTTCTGATATAAAATTTGTTTGCCTATTTACCAGATGAAGCGCGATTTAGCTCCTCACTTGAATTGAGATTTAGTTTTCCATTTCCCTGGAACATCACCAGTATGAGTTCAGAAAACAAGTGAACTTTAGGGATAATTACAAAAATATTATGATGTGTTTATTTTTTGTAATTTGTAGCCTTCTATTTTGATAAATTTAAAAAATATACTTTACTATTCCCATGGGCGCAATCAAGGGGGTTAAGGGTATGCCACAACTTACTCTGGCCTAAGAAAGTTACATATAGTTGTAGAGCTTTTAAATATCTTCGATTTGATATTTTACGGACTCAAATCGGATTTCGTATGAAAAAGTTATGGTAATTTGAAAAGCTGCTACGTGTTTAACCCCCATTTTATTTCAAAATGTTATTTTAAAACTCCTAACGTTCATAACACTTTGCAACGACCTTATTCACGACTTTTTAAAGGGTGGTATTTGAAAAGTTATATGTAAAATGTAATGGTCAGATGCTACAACAACATCCAAGTTTTCAGAGGTTCAGTGAAGGTTGAGTCAGTTTTTGTACTAGCTTGTCAAAGTTGGATAGACTAGTCGCGCATCGCCTCCGATGCATTCCGTATCGCTTCAGCCCTAAATTTTGGGGGAAGATTTGGGCATTCCATCAAAACAGGCTCCGATTTTGAAACTCCGGTGCCGGCTGAGCTCAACACGAGTAGCGTCTTCAACAACAATCTCGCTGTACTGTAGATCAGCCTTCAATCGGTGACAACTTCATCCAATCTCCTGCATCCTCGGTGTAGTGTCCAGGATGGCCTTCCCGTCGGCCATCGAACCACCGAAGGATTAGTCTTTTCCGAGCAAATTCTGAACGCACATAAGATGTTCGACGTTTTGTCTTCTGCGTCAGATTCACAACGATGAGTCACATTGGAGGTCATGGATGGAAGGACAAGATTGTCGTTGCAAGAGCTTAGTGGAGGGATCAACGCACATGAGGAGGAAGGTCGGAGACGGCTAAAATCGATCATCACTTCGTCAATCAAGAATAATCAAGCTTCATCTTCTTCTATTGGGCCACCCCCTGATTTTGAGAATGTTGTAAGGAAAGGAATAAAAAAAAGAGGTGCATCTCCTTCTTCATATGATCAAACTCAGCAGTATTCGCCGGGAGGCCGCACAAAACTATTAGATGGAAAGAAGATGTTCTATGATAAATTTTTCCAACCGGTGAATTCTGATTCAGAATCCACACCTTCCTTTCGTCAGAGAGATATGCAGCGAGTGGAATTGAAAAGGAGACAAAACAAGAGAACAACTCACCTCAAAGGAATTTGGCCTCAACGAGATCGAAGTGGGAAATTCAAAGAAACTGAGTCCATAGATAAGCTTAGAGGTTTGGGATTCGGAGAATCTTCTGAAGAACATTGGGCATTCACTCACAATATCCCTCCTCAAAGCTCTGCGGTCTGGATAGAAAAAGTATTTTAAGGACAAGGGACAGGTCTTGAAAGTTGAAGCTCATCTCAGACCAAATAACAGAGGAAAATGTGGACAAGGCCTGGAGAAAGAAGAAGCCTGAGCCTAGATTCAAGTCACAAGCATCAAGAAAGGAGTGGAGAAGGAAATACAACTCTCAAACCTTGCCAGAAGATAAACCAAGAGGATCGGTAGTTGCTGCTAACCGTGAGATTCTTAATAGAAGTCATTTAGCTGTGATTCATTGGAATTTATCGACAAAAGCCATAGTGGGTAAGATTGCTTCAGAGGGTGTGTATGAGATTCAAATCAAATCTCTGGGAAATAGAGTCACACTAGTCCACTGCCCGGATGCAGATTTCGATTCTCAGTTGATGCTTGACAATGGATTGTGGCTCAAAAAATGGATGACCATAATCCCAAAGAAGGAAATATTGTGTATTAAAGGGGGGAGATTTGTTTGGGTAGGGTTATATGGAATCCCTTTTGATGGTTGGTGCAATGAAACCTTTGAAGCAAGTGTGTCAGAATTGGGAGAGGTTGTGTTTATTCACCCATAATCTGAAACTACAACACATCTGGATGTAGCTTTTATTCTTATTCATACAACAAAAGTTTCGATCATAAATGAGGAAGTACTGATCTATCTGGGGGAAGGGGTTTACTCAGCTTTGGTGAAATCTCTGGATCATTTATTGGTGCCAGTAATGGATGAAGAAGACAAACACAAGGAAAGTCTTGATTTTTTTGGACAGAAAAACTCAGAGTCTATGTCAAGTGAGTTGGGTGGAAATTGCTCGGGGCTTACAAATCTAAATCAGAGTCATCATCGTCCCATGGCCAGAGATCAAATGGGATGAACTCTGATCAAAGATCTTCCTCTTAGTCGGAATATACACTGTTTACTGTCAAGAAAGTTTCACCGGAGAATATTCAGGCCAGTTCTGAGTTGGGGGCCGAACAAGTACAATTAGAGGTGACGCTGGGGTCTGCTCAAGACAAAGCTAAGAACAACAAAAGGAGAGGTTAGAGAAGGAAGCATTTAATGAAGCCTCAACCACTGTCAACATCTTGGGCCATCCTTCGTTGCCACCATTGGAATAGGAGCCGGTTTTGGAGGGAACCCCAAATTTCTCTCAAAATCAAACTAGGCATCAATTTAAAAATCTATCTTCCACAGCTGTCCAAAAGAAAAAGGGAGCAAAAAAAACCCAAGTGTCTTTCTCTTATGCCACTCGATCAAAAAAGCAAGTAGCTATTGTGGTATCTCCCCCAACTCTTACACATCAATCTTCTGCATTAACACTCATTATCACTACTAAGGATAGATCATCTCAAGGAAGAAGGGATTGGGAGTACTGCAAAGCAATAGGGCTTAAAGCTTTAGCTGCTGACAAAGATGTTATAGATCAATTTGATTACTTAGATGAGGAATTGAATCACTTTGTGGAGCTGGAGGATTCTGAGGAAGGTTTTGAAGATCTAGAAGAAAATCAATCTGATTCTGAAGGGGAGACTTTAGTCCCTCCTACTGCTTCATCCTAGCACAATGAATATCTTATCTTGGAACATAAGAGGGCTATGTTCCAGACAGAAGAAGAGGGCCCTTCGTGCCGTGTGCTCCAAGCAACACCAAGAGTTTGTTATGATACAGGAAACAAAAATAAAAAAATTATCTTCCTACTTCCTCAGGTCTTGTGGCTTTCAAAACAACTGGCAACTTGCCCAAATTAAAGCTTTGGGGAAATATGGAGGGATCATCTCAATTTGGAATAAAGATAGCTTCAGAATGTCTTCAGTCTCTTTTTTGACAAATGCTATAATATGGAGAGGCTTTTCTATAGAGCTCAATTCAGATATATGCTTTGTAAATGTCTATGTCCCCATCTTGAGAAGAAACAAGGCTAACTGTTGGGTGGAAATTATTGAAGAACTACAACATGACAACATCTTCATTATAGCTGGGGATTTCAATGCCTTGCGTGATCATTCAGAGAGGTTAGGACCCGTTAAACCTGTTTCTAGAATTATGGATGACTTTGTTGATTTTGTAGTAGTTGTGGGAGTGGAAGATTTACCTTCATCTAGGGGGAAATATACCTGGTTTGGCCCAGGATCAAAGGGCTCAAGACTAGACAGATTCTTCATATCTCATGATGCACTGGATCTGCTTGGAGAAGTAGCTCAGTTATGTATTCCCAGGTGCATTTCAGATCACAAACCCATAGTGCTTCATAACAACTCTCTGGATTGGGGACCAAGACCATTCAAATTCATCAATGCTTGGCTAGAAGACAAAAGATTTTTGTCATTTGTTCAGGATTCTTGGGATTCTTACCAGGTTCAAGGCAATCCTGCTTACATTTTATGGTCCAAATTGAAGCTATTAAAAGGAGATGTGAAAGACTGGAACATTAAGGTGTTTGGAGTGTTGGATGTTCAAATACATTCTCTGAGGGAAGACATAGCTGTGCTTGATGGAATTCTAGAAACAAGAGCACTTACTGATGAAGAATGTTGTACAAGATCTCTACTGAATGCAACTCTCATAACCAAATTGAAAAGCTTGGACAAATTATGGAGCCAAAAGGCAAGGCTAAAATGGAATAGAGAGGGGGATAGGTGCTCTAAATTTTACCATATTGTTGCCAATTCCAAGGGGTTAAAGAAAAGGATCACTCAAATCTTCCACAATGGAAACTGGATAGAGAATCCCATAATCATCAAGGAAATTGCTTTTGATCAATTCTCTAATAGATTTACTGAAGCTCCAGTTACTCACTTTGATCTATGGGACTTGCCTTTCAAAACTTTATCCTCTACTCAAGCAGAAACTCTTGAACTCAAGTTTACTGAAGAAGAAATTTTTGCAGATCTAAAGGCCTGTAATGGAGACAAGTCTCCAAGACCTGATGGATACTCTCTCAAATTCTACCAAGCTGCATGGTCAATCATTAAACCTGAGATCTTGGATTTCTTTTCTTTCTTCCATGATAGAGGAATGTTGGGGAAAGGAATTAATTCTTCCATCCTTACTCTGATCCCAAAGGTGACATCTCCTCAAAACTTTGATGAATTCAGACCCATAAGTCTCATTGGTGGGATCTATAAAATCTTAGAAAAACTACTAGCTTCAAGACTTAAAGGACTGCTGAACAATTTGGTTAATGAAGTCCAGTCTGGTTTCATAGTAGGTAGACAAATCATGGATGGAGTGCTTATTGCAGCTGAAGTAGTGCACTACTTAAAACAGTCTGGAGAGGAAGTGATCCTTTTTAAAGTTGATTTCGAAAAAGCATATGATCATGTCAGTTGGAGTTTTGTACCTAAGTTGTTGGAAAGAATGGGCTTTGGTCAAAAATGGATCTTGTGGATTTTCAGTTGTCTTAATGCTTGGGTCTCTGTACTCTTAAATGGTACCCCAACAAAAGACTTCCCTTTGTAGAGAGGCCTCAGACAAGGATGTCCAATCTCCCTAATGCTCTTTGTCCTGGTTGCTGAGACCTTACATCAAATCCTAAGTCAAGGGTTGAATGCTGGCTTATTTGAAGGAGTGCAATTAGGAAGCTCAGGTCCAACAGTGTCTCACCTCCAATTTGCTGATAATACCATCATCTTTATAAAAGGAAACCTACAACATGCTAGAAATCTGAAATCTGCTCTCAGAACCTTTCAGATTGCAACATGTCTGAAAATTAATTATGCACAGTCTAAGGTGACAGTGTTAAACTCAAAGAACATAGCTGTGGAAGATGTACAACTGATTCTAGGATGTGATTCTTGCTCACTTCCTATGGATTACTTGGGGTTCAAGTTAGGTGCAAATCCAAGGTTAGCTAAATCCTGGGAAACAATTGTCAAAAATTACAAAAAAATGTTTGGGTCTTTGGAAAGCTAGATATCACTCTATTAGGGGAAGAATAACCTTGATAAAATCCTCTTTAATTGCTCTACGTCTATATTACATGTCTGTACTAAAGGCTCCAAAGGGGATTATTAAACAGCTGGAAGCTTGGCAAAGAAAATTCTTGTGGAAAGGCTCTATGAAAGGAAAAGTTCTAGCAAAAGTGGCTTGGCACAATTTATGTAAACCAGTTCAATGTGGAGGCTTGGGGATCAAGAGCTTGTCAGACATGAATAAAGCACTTCTTTCCAAATGGTAGTGGAGGTTTGCTCTTGAAGAAAAATTTCTCTGGAAAATGGTGATCTGTCATAAATATGGGTGGAATTTAGAAGATTGGGATTTATCTAAGTGCAACATTACAGGAACTTCTACAATGATGAAACATATTCTCCTCCGAATATCTGATCCTAGCTTTGCAGTCCTATTTGGTGTAGTGGGGTTAGCATGGCAAGTGGGGAATGGCAGTAGAATAAGCTTTTGGGAGGATAATTGGGCACAACCATCTCCTCTCAAGTCAAATTTCAGAAGACTGTATTCAATCTGCAGCAATAAATCTGCAAGAGTTTCTGAGTTTTGGTTAAATGAGAGTTGGGTTATACCCCTCAGAAGAAGGCCTAGAGGTTGGGAAAAGGGTCAAGCCAAGGCATTCATGGAAATTCTTCAGGAGCAGGCTCTTCAGATAGCAAATCCTGATAAGTTGATTTGGGCGGCTGATGCAAAAGGGTTTTCTGTGCACAAAACCTACCAGTTACTTCAAACTAAAGGCAATCCTTCTTTGCAATGGACCAAACTACTATGGTCTCCTCATATAGCTCCAAAAATATCAGCTTTTCTATGGTTAGCTTGTCTTAAAGCACTACCAACAAAGTGCTTCTTAGAAAGCAGAGGCGTCACCTTTTCTCTGGACCAAATCCTATGTCCACTACGTCATGCAGACCTTGAAGACTTAACCCATCTACTCCTTCATTGCAATAAATCTTGGCAGATCTGGGGTCTAATTTCCAGTGGTGAAATGTGTCTTGTGTTATACCCTCTGAAGTCACATCTTTAATTGAATTTGGGGTGTTTATGGTTCCAAGAAGTAAGAAAAAACAGCGGCTCTCAATATTGGCAATTACTCTTTCGTTCATCTGGCTTAGCAGAAATGAGTTGGTATTCAACAATGTGTCTGAAGAACCAATTATCACCTTTCAAAAAATTCAAAGCTTCTCCTTCAAACAAGAATGGGCTACCTTCAAAAATTACAAGTCTTTCTCCCTTCATCAATGGAAATCAGCTCCATGGTAGTGTGCAAGAATCATATTGGATCATCATTTCTAGTGGTGTATTGGCTCTCTCTTCTCTGAGTTGCCTTGCAGCCCAAGTTTCTTATGTTTGTGTTCCTTGGGGTGGGTTTGGGGATGAGTTTGGGTGGTTTAGGGGGAGGGTGAGGAGTTTGTGAGGTTTACTTGCTGAGCTTTCTCTTTACTGCTTGAGTGTGGGTGATCTTCCCTCCTTTTGGTCTGCTTTCTTGTGAGAGGGTAGTATTGTTCTTAGGTGGAGTGTCTTGGTTTGCTTGCTTTCTTTTTTTTTACTCTTTTGAAGGTAGCTTTGCTTGTTGGCTTGGTATTTTGCTGGGTTTTTTTTCCCAGGTTCATCCCTGGGTCTCTTATAAGTAGAGACATCTCAAGCTCTAGTCTTCTTGACTGCAGAGGCAACAACTCTACACTGGTTCTCCTCTGACCTTATACCATCGATGGCCCTCTTCCTCAAATATCCTTGCTGCTCTATAGATAAGCTCTTTCTGCAGCAGCTCTCTTATTTTAGGATGACTATTACTTGATTTGAGCTTTGTATTGTCTTTTTATTGCTTCTTTTAATTGTATTGACCTTGTTGGTCTCTCTCTTGTTAGCTAACTATAACACATAGTTGAGCTTTATGTGTACTGTAATCTCCTTAGTCTTATGGAGTGCTGAGTTCTCAGGCTCCGGACTCTCTTTTCCAACTTGGAAAGGTTGGTCTTTTTCAATGAAAAATTGCTGATAAAAATAAAATGTAATGGTCAGTAGTATACATCTACAATTATATTATGTACTATATTGAAATCAATTTAAATTTAGTTTTATAATCATATCGTGTTAGCATTATTTGATATACAAATATTTTTATTCAACTTAACACTTAATATATTTTTAATAAGAGAAGTTGTCTCTTCTATCATGAATTCATGGATCCGTCACTGATAAAGTAATATAATTATGTTTGAACTAAATTAAATATTTATGTTTGGTATGATAATCTAAAAATTTAGTATAACTGATTAGGTAGTATTCATATATTTGTTATCGTTGAGGTTTCCTTTAAGTTTTTTTTTTTACAATTATAGAAGAAGACCTTGTCTTTTGTAAGTTTATTTTAATTTTTAATTTTTGCATTGTCTTATGCAAGTTTATTTCATTTGTTGAACTAACTTTTTTCTGGACCGAATCTCTGTTATTATTCATTACAAATATTAGAGTTGTAAATGTTAAACTTGAACAAAGTTCTGTACCAAAAAAATGAGAAAATATAAATATTGGTTTGCAAGTTCTACAAATGCATACGTCTCGACGAACGACGTATCCCTAAATGTTCATTCCATAGCATTCATGTATACGCCGTATGAATGACTGTATGTTTTTCCCATAACACTCTATCATGGCAGACCAAACAATGTATGCATGATCGTTTGGCTTTCTTGTCGTGTATGAGATCATTTATTGTATTTTATAGCCAAAATCCCTTCATGAAAACGGTAGATATCTGGATTCCATTCCATTTGATATTTTACGGGTCAAAATCGAAGCTCGTATGAGAAAAGTTATGTATTTGGAATACCTGATTCGATCAAATCGAATTTGAATTTGATTTATATTTACTCATTATCAGTGGCATACCTAAAATAAATTTCCGAATCCGCCTCTGACTATTCCTCAATTATATGTAATAAACAAAAAAAAATCCAAAAATTCTATTCCTCAATTTTCACTATTTGTATCGGACAAAGAATACAAAATTTAAGGCATATGGAAATTTAGATTTTTAAAATTTCAAAGGGTAAAATCATCGTTTTAAAATAAATTTATACAAAATGCAACAAAAATACAAGTTTTTTTTTGTATAATTGTCAAAATAAAAGGTCTACAAGTTGTAAAAAGCGAATACCGCAGTCTACTTTTTGTAATAATTTATGATTTAATATTAAATTCCATGTAAACAGAACAATACTGCGAGTTGAGAAAACAAGTAAAATTTTCAAGTAAATAGAGCAACACATGATTTGAAGAATCACACACAAACTCATCATGTGACTTCAAACATTTTCTTGTTAATTCTTTTTGCCAAATGGGTTTTGCTGAATTTGCATCTAAGAATTTTCTTGCATTGCAAACTGTATTCCCTTCTTTACAACGCATTTTAGTCGATTTTCTGCCTGAATGTGATAGTCATATGTTGGGTAAGTAAGACAACATTGGTGATATTCTAGTCTCCATAAATTTAAGAGAAGATCATTGTTGATATTCTCTAATATTGAATTTCATCCATACCCATCGGTCGACCTGTGACTAAACACATAGGCATGTGGTGTCCAAAATGGCACCATTGAACTGAACCCCTCCCTTTCGGCAAGAATTCTAAAGGATCCTTGTGCATGTTTTCACCAACAAGAATCTTTTGTCATTAACTTGTAGCCATAAGGCTAGCTCATTTTGTTGGGCATGTGAGAGGGTCCCATCGTTCCACCATTACGAGCGTTCTAACTCATAGACATGTGCATTTGACCTGTCATTAATTGGTTAAATGGGCGGGATCTAAAAGTCTTGTGACAAGCCAGATGGGAGACAGACACAGAAAGGCATTTCATGTTTTCGGTAGGTAAGGAATACAAGATGACCGAAGGAAGACAAAAGGGAAAGAGAGGTGACTAATTTGATAGATTTTGATTGGGTGTCCAATGGTGGGAACACGACACGTGACATCAAATTTGGGATAAATGATGACGAGTCACTTAACAAACTCAACGAGCGAGATGAGGTGACTCATACTCGGACTCGTTACGATAGTGACATGGGTGTATTCCATGTATGGATTATGGTAGTTAGTTGTCTGAATATTGGAAAACGATAAATGGTCTAGAGCATGTTGAGAAATTGAGATGAGAATAAAGGAGGAGATGATGTGTGTTATATATATGTATGAGTGGTATCCAAAATAAACCCTCATTATCGTGCAAAATAAGAACAATCATAGTTGTCGGATTCGCGAGATCTTAAAGCTTAGATTTTGCCAGCACGCAGTAAGGTTATTGTAAATAACGTGAACTTTTCTGCCATTTGACCGCTACTGTAGCGCGTGTTGACCACACCTGCAGTGCATAAAGGTACCAACACTTGTATATGTAAGGTAACAAAACACTTGTGTATGTAAGGCACCAATATCATTGCATGCAAGGTATCAACACTTTTTGGTGTGTAAGATACCAGCACTTTGTACATAAGTGTCAGCACTTTGTATGTAGGTACCATCACTTTGCTATGTAAGGTAGCGGTTCTTTGTTATGTGATGAGCGTAAATTTGACCTACTTAATTTTACTATTTTTCCTCTGTATTTTTTACCTTGTTTGTGCCTCTTTTTATATATATATATTTTTACCATTGATTAATAACTGCTTAAAGCCTAATTAATTGTAGATGTTTTTCAAATGATCCAAAAATATTCATCATTAGTTTCGTTTTGTAGCTCTCGAGAAAATAAAAATATTGGCATAAGAACGAGTTCAATCTGATCACAAATGGAGCGAGAATGAGTGAAAAAAGCATAACATTTTAAAATGGAAAGAGTTGTAGCGTAGGAGGACACGCGATCGCTCTAACTAGGCCACGTGTCAAGCTTATCCCGACCATATCCAGTGCGTCGCAACCCATGCGTTCTCCGTGCGGGCGCGAAACTAGGCTACAGATCGGGCCGACTTCTGAGTTGACCAGGTCAGCGCGTTGACTTGATCCCAGCCCCTGATCTACGTGAGTGCACCGCCTTTTCCCTAAGCGCGACCACAACTGATCCGAAGCACCAACAACTCTTATCCTCCACCTCAACAACGCGTGAATATGAAGAAATATCATATTTTTTTGGGGATACTCCAAGAAATAACTATGTTTTGACTTTCTAGTACAAGATATAACGATTGACTTTGCTATCGTTCA
>JAYMTN010001002.1:0-14008 GCA_036897425.1 Erodium trifolium | reverse complement strand
TTCGAGCACATAAAAGGAAGGTATACTACTTCACATAGTCACTTGGAAAATGAGGAAAACTTGGGCAGCCATATAAGTACACAACCCGAGTAAATTCATGAAGTTACTATGTGACTGAAGCCCTAGTAGAGTTTCAGAAAGCAAACAATGGTCACAGTTTCGCAATAGTTGCCTGAGAAATTTTCATACTCATAGTAAAACTTTAATGCAGTCACTTCACTTAAGAGTGGCATAGTAGATCCAGAATTTTGAATAAACATACCTGCAATAAACTGGGAATGAGTCCAACATAGAGAGCTGGAATTCCCCCGCGCTCGACTATCTTGACACAAGTTGCAACAGCACTCAATCTGGTAGCCTGGTTTTGTAGTTGAAGCTGTCTTCTCACAACTTCAAAAGGGTACGTGGCTGCCTCCGCACATGCACCAGAAATAGCCCCATACAGAAGTGTCCTGACTGGTCCTAGCTCCAGCTGGTCGAAAGCATTTAACTCCTCCCCTCGTTCACTCATCATCTTAATTCTCTTTTTGCCTTGTGGTGAATGCAGATAAGCTGACTTCAATATGTCATATACTCCATAGAAAACTGCCCCTGAAGGTGCCATGCTTAGAAGGGAGGGTACCAATCCTTTGTAGAGGGAGAAGAACCCTTCAGTTTGGATTAGGTGACGGAAAGTTCCAATTACACCACCCAAAGATTCCCCACCAGGTGCCACCAACTTGGTACGGACCTGAAAAATCCCATGACCAAAGTGTAATTCAGAAGTCACAAGTCAGTACTGGGAAAAATCAATTGAGCTGATGGGTTTACAAATACAGTTTTCTTTCAGTACGAACCGTTCCAAATTATGCAATTTTAAGTACTCCCCCCATGACCAACTTGATTCACCTGTTCTACTGCAATTTTAAATGCTAAAATTGGACTAAAATTATCATCATTCAAATTTGCTACCCTGTCATGAAAAAATAACCCAATCAAGCATAACTCTTCAGCAGCAAGCATACAACGGAAAGAAAGCCACTTTTGATGAAAAAGGTCAGTATCCCAACCATGGAAGGCTGGGGTATGGTGACATATCTTGCAGCTTAAGAAACAAACAGATACTTAGATAGATCATTCTATGCTACAGATATCCAGACGAATGGAAGGCGACAGAATGTGATGAGGAATATGTTACTAGGCTGTTTTAAAGCACCCCGAGAATTCAAATTAGATGTATCTGACTCTTAAAGGAAACTCATGGGCATACATTTCCTACCTCGGCCCACATGACATTTGCCATATCAGATTGGACTATCAAGCCTAGCTAAAGTTCAGAAATGCATTTAGTTACTATTGTGGTGCTGCCGTCAGTTTAAAGTTAAGGGCAAACAATTGTTGGCATGACGACATTGTAACGGACTGCATTAGTACAGTAGAAAAGTCTACATACAGTATCCAGCGGCAAGCAGAGCATAGTAGCAGTAACACCAGCTGAAGCACCAGCAATGAACCTCTCAAAATTTGTAGTTTCTTCATTTCCGGAAAATTTGAGCAGCTGCTTTCTGTAAGTATCATAAGCACAAAAATTGATTGCTTTAAATGGAGCTGTGCGGAGAATGTTAACTAAGTTCCCTTTCCAGAAACCCCTCAAGCCTTGGGATGCGGCAATTGAGCTGATGAGTTCAAATAGTTTCTTCTGCTCACCACGGACCATATACTCAAGCTTTAGTCTCTCAAGGGGTGCAACAACCGTTCTGAAATAACAAAAAAAAACTCATTGATATACGAAAATAACAGGACATGTGACCAAAACCCAACCAGTTCAGTATCCAAATGTCGTTTTGAATTATTTATTATTTAGAAGTCAACTGTACCTCTAATGTTCTCCAAACTATAAATGCAAACATAGACTTCTTGTTCAGCTGATCAAAACTAAAGACTGGACAAAATTAATACTTTAAGTAACTTATCATGATCAACAAAAATTCATTGAAGATATTTAGCTACAGAAGCCTTCAATAAGCGAACGCAATGTTTTTAACATAATAGAAAACTAAGTCAACCTAAACTTTGCTACTGACAATCATTAAGATTTGGTTCATTAAATTTCCAGATAGCCAAATTATACAAAAACCTCTAACGGGCATTCTTTACCTCTCCACATGCTCCAGTAGATGTGGTTCAATAAATTTCTTATTCGTGCAACAATGCAGGCCGTCCAGCACTATGAGTCTATGACAGACACTTCATCACCAAAATGACCTACCAATATAGCTAGCTTCTCACATACACCAGTTTTAACTTTTACATTCTAAGCTTCATACCTCTACAATGAATTTTTAACTGACTGCAATGAACTTATAAATTGCTACATATCAATGATTCAACTAGAATAGCCAAATTATAACAGGATCCAGTGGGAAATGAATGTAGCAATCAAAAGAGGAAGTGCAGACCTGGAAACCATGGCCGCAATAGCACCAGCCCACAGATGTTTCGTGGTGTTCATCGCACTGCTTCCTTGGGCCCTCACCTTCCCCCTCTTGCTACTCTCGACAACCACATTCCTTTCCTGAACCGTGGTCGCCTCCTCCGAACCCTTCTCTCCAATCCGCACCGAATACACCTTCGACTCCTGCGCACACCCAGTATTGCTCAAGCTCACAGACAAAAACCCATACCCATTTCCTCGCCTGAAACCACCAAAAACCACGGGTCTCCGGCGAATCCCCGAGGAAGAGCCGCCAATCGACGAGCTCTCCAGAGAAATCATATGAACAACTGAAGAAGGAGCTGCGGGTTCGAGAAACAGCCCCCCAACTCCAAAGAAGCTCGAATTGGAAGGCGAATCGGTCGGGGACTGAGGGAGGGGGTACTGGTCGCTGAAGCAGAGCTCCATGGAGAGGTGTTGTGAGGTTTACCGGGGATTGGGATTCTAGGGTTTTGAGGAATTTACAGCATCGTGGTAGCGGAGGAAGAAGAAGAAGAAGAAGAGAGCATTGTGCGTAGGGAGGAATTGGGGAACGGAGTTAGCTTGAGAGGAGGAAGAATATGGCGGGTTCCGCTTTGCTTTCATCGCCGCACGTTGTAATTGTCACTCCACTGTCTTTTCTTCTTCTATTTACGACTTGGGCCCTCTATTTGTCTATAATTTCTACTCTCATACCTAACATCATTTATGTTGTTTCTACGTAATTTTATAACATGTTTGAATAACTTTTAATACTTCATCTATTATAACTCCATCAAATTGATATGAATTATCCAAAATGCTCATATTCGGAAGAAAAAAAATATATTAATAATTGAGCAAATATCAATTCGAAAATAATACGACCATATGTAATTTATTATGCCTTCACCGCTAGGCTGCATTACCTCAAATGTATTTCCTTGACCTTTTATGAAGGTGACGTGTTTTAGTCACGTATTATCTTCCTGAGTACGCCTGAACGGGTATACCCTAAGATCTTGTCGTGATCGAGTTGCAATCTTTCAAAACTCAACATGGTTGCGAGTTGATTAATTTTTTATTTATTCATGTAAATTATATTTAATGTAATTAAAATTTAAACTTTCACGACTATTTAAAATTTTAAAATACTTTAATATACAATATTTTATTATACACAATACTTTGAATAGTTTTTTTTTATATATAGGAAACTGATTTGAGTTTGGCCAAAATCTTCGAGCCAAACTAGGCTCGGAAAATTGAGCCTATCTCAAGTTTAATAATTTGGAACTCTGATTCGACTCGTTCAAAATCCTACAATAAATACTAAACCGATGATATCATTGGTAAATTCGAGACTAAATTAATCATGAAATCACGTAAAAGGTAATGTTTTAACTCTGACTTTGTCAACTAATCGACAAAATCAATGGTTGAAACATGATAATAACCGACGTAGAAACTACGCGCGTTTCAAAATGTTAATATAAAAATTTCAATAATAAATTGTATTTCCTATTCAGGTATTTTGAATTAACATGACGAAAAGAAGAAAGTGTCATCGGAATCATTATTACGATGCCGACTCATACAAAATACACGAACGATTTAAATTAGTTGCCAACAAATAATAAGAATACATGAATAGAAAATAAAAATGAAAAAAGAGAGGGAAAAGAGAAATGGGGCCCATAAGAGGGGAGATTTTCGTGGGACTGGCGTTGTTGTGTATTTAACCATTACGAGTTAAAAAACAAAGAGAAGGAAATGCGGTATTGATCTCAACCTCCCTATATATATCGACACCACCTTTCTCTCCCCCTTCTCTACACTCTCGTCTCTCTGGCTCTCTCTGACGTCACCCTCTCCTCCTCCTCCCCCTCTTTCTTCCCCATTCAACCTCTCTTAAACCCTAATCCCCCATTTCTCTTGCTCTGCCTTTTTCAGCACCCTCGGTATCCCTGCAACGGCTGATCGGAATGGACCCTCAAGCCTCTGCCAGCTCCGACTTCGAACTCGCCGTGAATATTTCCTCCCAGTCCCCGATGATCGACTGCGAGATCAGCTGCACTACCAACATTCGCCCCTCCGCTGGAAAGGGGACGCCGGTTGCGCCGCCCTGCATCGAGTTCTCTTGGTTAGTTTTTTTCTTTTCTTTTCCCGGCCTCGGGTTGTTCTTCACGCATTGGGTTTGTTTCGACTGTTTGGTTGCTAAGAAAATCGAGGGAGGGATAAAGATCGATTCTTGGGTTCTGGGTTTAGTGGGTTTTCGATTTCTAGGCTGTAAAAATTCACACGGAAAGTGAGATTGTGCACTCTACGTGTTTGTTGTATTTCCCAAATGAATTTGTCTCAAACGGGTCATTTTGGGTCAACTGTGAATGCTTACTCTTTTCACTAAGACAGCGGCAAGAATTCAGAAAACATATCCTCATCGACTCTCTAACTACGGCACCACATTATCCTGGACAACCTTTTCAAGATGAAATTAGTACAGAGTTAAAATTACTTGATTCTTCATTCTCCTTAATTTCGTTAGAAATCAATTGGGAATTTGGGCAACTGCATCATTCAGGAAGATATATTGTGTTTTCTTGGACGGATAGTTCTCTAATCAATGATACCTCTCTCATAGAATTTTGTTTTTCATATTGAATTAGAAGTCAGGCATTGATTTTGGCAATATTGGTAAATATGTGTTTCGATTTGATGAATGGGTTGTAAAGGAAAAAGGAAATCTCTAATGGGATTTAGCCAAGTAATACTGAAAAGTTTACCTAAAAGTGACTTGTGGTGGTTTACATGCATTTTCTCATTTCGCACCTCAAACGGATCTGGTGTAATCTTAAATGAAATAGACGTTTTTTTGTTAGAATGAGGATGCATTTTTGGCTGCCCATATAAGCTCAACCCATTGTAACATAAGTTCTTTGATCATTTCATTCTATAGGTACAGAGAACAGATGTATTGTTCTGTCCACCATCCTAGCTTGGCTACTTATCAGTGCATTGATTGTATAGCCCTCAAGTTACCAATCAAGGACAGTTACCATTGCTCTACAAAGTGCTTTATAAATGAGTGGGAAAGGCACAAGAAAGATCATCGGCTTGCAGCAGAAGTCATCCATAGTACTTCAGTTGGCGATTACCAAGTCCCAGAACAACTAGGGAGAGATGAATTTCTGCCCGACTTATATTGTGCTTCATCTGATAATGGGAGAACAGTAGAGGTGGAAAAAGATGGAAAAGTATGGGCTAAGGTGGGATCTTCAGCGAGTTATGTACCAACAATTGGCGATTTGGGCTGCAAATTGAGGCTGGAGTGTGTAGCCACAGACTGTTCAACAGGAAATCATCTCTGTACAGCGGATGTTTTATTGACTGACCCCGTGATTCAATTTCCTGCTCCCCCTCCCCCTCGTTGTATGATAAAAATTAAAAGTGATCAGCAACAATCATCCAATGATGCAACATTCACTGTGCTGTCCTATAATATCTATGCTGATCTCTATGCTGTTTATAACCAAAACTGCCCAGCATGGGCCCTAGCATGGTCATACCGTAGAATCAACTTGCTTCGGGAGATTATTGGATATCAAGCAGACATTATCTGTCTTCAGGAGGTATTCATTTTGTAGTTCTGGCATGTCAATTTGTATGCTGATCATAGAGTTTTTACCTCTTTAGCTTGTATTAAATTTCAGTTTTGGTTGTGCAGGTGCAGAGTGATCATTTTGAAAATTTCTTCAAACCTCAGCTGACAAAATTTGGTTACGCAGTTATGTACAAGAAAAAACTAAGAGAGGTATTTCTAAAAAAAATAAGGATTTCCTGTGTATTTGTTGCAATTGGTTAAGATATATGCATATGTACACATTAAAGGGTGGACGGTTTGTTATCTGAACTGAGCTTTATATGTTTGTGTACTGTGTAGGTGAACTAACCGTCTTGATCTAGAAATAACAGGAAGGCTGAAAAAAGTAGAAGATGAACGAAGTTTAGTCAACCTCACTAAAAAGCTTAACCCCAACTTTTAACTGTGTTACCGCATTGCAGCTTGGTACTTAGGTGCTACATTTAATGAATATGCATGTAGTTGGGCATGGATTGATGGCCTTGAGACTGAAACCCATGTGGACTAATTTATGCCCAATCTTACTACAGTTCACTAGTTTATGCGCTAAGCATGCTAATGCAACTGGAACTCTTCTTTATTCAAGTATGTGGAATATAATCAGGGTATAGCTCACATGATATGATGTCAATGCCAGTTCTCTTGATCTGGAACTTTCTGAAATTCCCAACAGTAAGTAGTGTTGAAGGCACACTAGAAATCTCAATGTGTGGATTGTCTGGAACACCCATTGGGTGTTCCGTTTCAACAATTCCTCTTCTATATCTTCAGATACAATAAATTAATAATTACAATTATGGTAACCCTATATCCAACTTTGTAATGGAAGTTTCGGGATTTAGTAATGTGTCTAGTCCACTTGGTATGAGCATCCAGAGATACCTTCTATAGTTTCTACATATTTGAAGTCATGGCTTTCTGTGTTATATGCTGGTCCATGTTACTTTTATCACAGACTAAACTTGTATGCATTATGAAATAAGTATGAAAATGTATCCTTGTCATTTGATTATATATGAAATACATGGTTTGATCGAACTTCTTCCAGGTGTATACAGCTAACAAGTATGTAATTGATGGATGTGCAATATGTTATCGCAAAGAACTGTTCAAAGAAATCATGAAATATGAGGTAAATATACTCTCATTTCCGGTAATAATCGTTTCAACTTTATGGGATTAATCAAGATTTTGCTTTTTTGCAGGTTGAGTTTTCGACAACAACACAATCAGTGGTAGATGCACTGGAATCTACACAGAAAAAACAAGGTCAAATACGTCTGCTGAAGGTATTAGTGTCTCCTCTTGTGTCAACCACTTCCTTCTTGCATGGTATTTAACAATGCATGGTTTCACAGGATAATGTAGCACTTGTTCTCATACTAGAAACAGTGAAAAGGGACAGCAATCATCCTCCCGTACGATCTAGAATTTGTGTGGTAACTGATTTTTATTTGTATCTTACATCTTCACGTCTTCACTTGTTAGTTATATAAATTCTGACAATTACGCTTTCGTATCCTCAGGCAAACACTCATATATGTGCAAGCCCTAATATTCCAGATGTAAAGTTATGTCAGGTATGCTATTTTTGTCTATTCCATCCAATAAATCAAAAGTCAGGGAGGGATACATGACTTTCTTTTTCTGTGAGTTTAGGTTGCACAGCTGGTGAAAGGATTAGAGAAAATTGCAGACTCAAAAATTCCTCTGTTGATATGCGGGGATTTGAATTCTTTGCCCAAAAGGTACCGTCACTAACAAACCGTTTCAAGATGAAATAACATACACCTTCATTCTGTACAGAATATACTATTTTGTGAGCTTGTATAGTTAGTTGCTAATGGTCTTCATTATGCAATCTAGTCAGAATTAGTGAATCCGGCAAAAACAGATAATATGGTTCAAAATGTAAAATTTGGCAGGCCTTCATCTAATAGTAATAGGTACCGAAAATGTAAAATTTGAATTTTATGTCAAGGTTTCCCCTCTGTACTGAACACATGTAACGGATAGTTAATTGTCTGACATGAACTATAAAAATGCTTATGAAGGCAAATGGTAAGCATATACTATATTTATGAAAAGAAAGCGGAAGGGATACCTTAATTGGACATATTATTGCTTCCTGTCGGTGTTGCTATGTTCTCTCATGCTTGTGTAACTATACTTACATGTCATTGCAGTGATCCTTATAAGTTAATAGTAAGAGAAAAGATTGGTTTGGCTGAAAGAGACATTGATCCGCTGGGAATTTATCAGCATCTCAAGCTTTGGCACTCATTGCCTCTGGTAAGGCCATTATATATAGGTGTTTCATTTTCATATATGTAACAAACATTTACAGGGAGCTCAAGCACGATTCTTTTGTTGCTTGTAGGCAAGTGCATATCCAGCTGTGTTTCGGTCAGAGTTGGAGAGTAGTAGGAGGGAGCAGAGGAGGAATATAAACCCGGAGACTGAGGAGCCTGTATTCACGAATCACACGCAGACATTCTCAGGGACGCTAGACTATATATTCTTCACAGAGGACAGTTTGATGGTTGATAGCGTGTTGGAGCCTCTCGATATGGAGGGAATTGGTGGGCCGTATCTTCCTTCGCCGTCGTGGTCATCAGACCACATTGCTCTGTTGGCAAACTTCAGGTACAAGCCTCCATACTGCCGTGGACTGGCCGCTCCTATACCACCAAACCCATGGCTGCCACAAGCCCCCTTCAGATACATACACTGATTCATGTATCGTTTTTGTAGAGAGCTTCAAAGTGAATCACAATTATACAATTACATATTTTCATTCACAACTGCTACTTTTGTATACTTGAGGAAAGAAAAAGGTTGAGTGGCCCCTGCAATTTACATACACAGATTCATGTATCATTTTGTAGTTACACATTTTCAGTGCTACTTTTTGTAATTTGATATCTGCTAGTGGGTCCTGCATTTTTGGTACAGTAAGTAATGGAATGAAGATTTCAATTTCTATCCTTGGAGGACAAGGTAACAGCTGTTCAAGTATTTTGTCGGGATGTACCTTTAGTTGAGGTCTAATTAAATAAACTTATTTAATTATCCTCAACTTAACTAGGTTTAGGTGCTGGGTGAAACCTAGAGAAAAGGACGTTGCTTTACATAGGAAATTGAAGTGCCTTTTCCTCTCCATGTGCACAAAAACCTTTCCTTTAACAAAACCCTCAACCTCAAATTCGATTTCTGATCATGGAGATGGAGCTTGGCTCCTCCAACAACACTCCACTGGAAGTCAACTCCGCTGCCGCCTGTCGCATCTTCCGCCCCGACGACTTCCTGGTTCCGCCCTTCCCTCCCGATGTTGACTTCACCGAGTTAGTCTCACTCTCTACCCGTTCCCCACCTCCAATTTCTCGCCTGTTTGGCTGCCGAGAAAACTTCAACTGTTTTCTTCTTCTTGGTTACTGGATCCAACGATATGTTGAAAAGTCTATGGGTTTTTTTTCCCAGATGTTTTGTTTCCATTCCATTCTATTTTATTTTATTTTATTCAATTTACCAAACCGACAACAACCATGACTAACTATTATTTTCTTTCAAGGATTTCCCTCGTATTTACCTTAATTATTTATACTAAAATAGGACGCTGTGATTTTATAATCAAGCTATAGGTCTACACCAGACTAGGCTATCTGGAGAGAATATAAAAAGCATGACTACAAAACCTTAGTCAAAACAATCATGTTTGTTTGCTCCTTGTTTTTTCATGTATGCTAAATTATTTTCTGATATTTAGCTGTTGTATCTTGTAAGTTACATTTATTTTCAAGGAAGCCCAGAATATAGTTGCAAATATGTAATCTGAACTTTCTCATGTTATTGTGTTTTCCAGATTGATATCATTGCTGGTGTTGACTGAATTTTTTTGGTAAATATTTGTTTTCAAGTTTAAAATGCATGTAAAAGCGAAGGATTTGTTTCACCATATTATTTAAATATTCAAGAAGAAAACAAATATATTGTGCAGTTTACTCAAATAATGCTAATCAGCTCACTAAAAAGTTCTATATACGTGATAGCTTGCATACTTATTCTCATTTTACCCACCCTTAAAATCGATAAGAAGCAATTCATATATGCTTTCTTTTGCTAGAAAAGGCTGCATTTTTTGGGTAGATCCGTGTTGTATTTATGGCTGCCTGTTCGTAACTTGTCCTGCATATTAGCTCCACGCATGAAAACATAAGCTTTGTTATCTTTTAATTTTGTAGGTACCAAGAGCAAATTTGTTATTCTTTGGATTCTCCTGGCTCGGCCACTCATCGGTCTGTTGATTGTGTGAACTCCAAGTTACATGTAAAAGATAGTCCCAATTCCTCTGCACATTCCTTCCTAAGCGAGTGGGAAACACACGAGGAGCGTCATTGTCATGGTGCAGAAATGATTCATGAGACTTCAAGTTCTAATTACCAAGTCCCCACACCACTTGGAAGTGATGGCTCGTGGTCCGACTTAGGCAGTTGTTCATTACATGATGAGAGTGCAACAATGGTGGAAAAAGAAGCACGAGTGGGATATGTAGCCACTCCTCCCAACCCTCGTCGTATGATAGAAATTGGAAGTCTTCAAAACCAGTCATATGGTGGTGTAACATTCTCTGTGCTATCCTACAATATCCTTTCTAATCTGTATGCTAGTTGTAACGATCACTGCCCAAGTTGGGCCCTAGCATGGGAATACCGCAGAGAAAATTTGCTCAGGGAGCTTATTGGATACCATGCAGACATCATATGTCTTCAGGAGGTACAGAGTGACCACTTCAAGAGTTTCTTCAAACCTAAGTTGGCACAATATGGCTACTCAGTTCTGTATAAGGAAAAAACGACTTCTGTAAGTTTTCGAAAACTAAAATTTCCACTTTAGTTGCTATATTTAATGATATTACATTAGTGAGTGGATGGTGTATTGCCTGATTAGAGTTCCTTTTGTTAGTGTACTTCAAGAGAGCTGATAGTCTGGGTTTTTCAAGTGTGTGTATTGTACTATTAGCTACTAGGTAGTGCCATCTGAAATATGTAGCCACTCCACTTAATATGGTGCATATCCAGAACATATACGTGCTGTAGTTTCTGCAAATAACAATGCTTGTATACATTAATAAATACGTGTAAAAACTTGTTTCTTTGTTGAACTATATAATAATGTAAATGATCTCTTTGTATTTCTTGCAGGTCTATACAGGCAGTGGGAATACAGCTGAAGGTTGTGCAACATTTTACTGCAGTAATCTATTCAAGGAAATTACAAAATATGAGGTAAATAAACAGTAATTTCTGCAACAACAAAAATTGTTTCTTAGGCATGCCAATTTTTATTTTATTGCCAATATATTCAAAATTTCCTCTTATCATGAGGCTTACTTATACCAAATTGCTTTTTTACAGGTTGAATTTGGAAGAAAAGCAATGTCAGTGGTAGAGTTATTGGAACCTCAGCAGAGAAAAATGGGTCAAATACACCTGGTGAAGGTAATAGTTTCTTATTTAGTCCGAACCCTGCAATTTACAGGTCATTTACTTTTTATAGTGTTGGTGGTTTCGCAGGGTAATGTGGCACTTGTTGTCATATTAGAAACAGTGAACAACCGAATTAATCACCATCCATGTCAGACAAGAATTTGTGTGGTAAGTGTTTTTTGTTTGAATATTAGATCTTCAGTTCTATCAAAGAAGTCTGACAATCATTTGTTTTTTTACCTCTAGGCCAACACTCATATAGTTGCAGGTAGAGATAACGAAGACGTAAAATTGTGCCAGGTATGTTAACATGTTTCTTCCTTATATTTGTTCAAAGGGATTAAAAGTCATATCAGTAAGACTTTCTATATTTGTAACATGAGATTGCACACCTGGTAGAAGGACTAGAGAAAATTGCCAAGTTAAGAATTCCTATATTGATGTGTGGGGATTTTAATTCTGTACCCAAAAGGTTAGTTTCTCTTGCCACTGACTAATTGGCTTAAAGATGGCATGACATATATCTTTCTTCTGTTCACTATCTTGTTTCTCTATCTATTAAAGTGCATCAAACGCAGCGTATAATCTTGGGTTGGATATTAATATTGAAGTCTTTCCTATGAGTCAGCTATTCTTTTATATTTTTATCACTATTCGTGTTTTGGAAAGGGCAATTTGGTATATTGCTGAATCAGTAAAATATATGTAAGTATACTTATATATATAAATCTGATATGTCATTCCAGCCGTCCTTATCGGTTCATAGTGATGGGGAAACTTAATTGCAAGCGTGCAAAGAAGGCCGATCCTTTCGGTATTTATCGGTATCTCAAGATGCGCCACTCCCTTCCTCTGGTAAGGTCATGGGTTATGGATGAGAAACCAAGAGTCTTTCATATATTCTACATTTTAAAAATCCTAAATTGATCTACTTAATTTTTTTTCTTAGGTCTGAACTTATTGAATTTTTTGGAGGATTGGCACACATTATATTGAGTAATAAATTATGGGAAACCACTTATGGATCCGGCTTATGTTTAGGAATTGGGGTTATCAGTTAGTTTCCTAAATATTTTGGTTTGTTGGTTTATGAGTTAAGTTAGTTAGTCATTTGAGGATTATCAGTTCATTAAAGTTTTGGGTTGTATTTTTCTAGAAATGCATTCCCTTTTTGGGTGGGAATCAACATATGGCTATAGAGGGTTAAGGAATAGTAATCTAAATGAGGATGACTACCTCTTAAATTATAGGGATGATGGGAGAAATGTGTTATGTACTTTATGTATGAGGATAACGTCACTTAAGACAGCATGTGACACACATGTGACCTGCCGAATTTTCAAAATGACGAAATTAACCTCCTTGTTTGGATTTGGGTTAGTCTTTTCGATCGGTTTTTAACTCTGTTAAGCATGTGTAACTAAAAAAAGTACAAGGTAACAAGCTGTTCCGAAATAAAGACCTGCAAACAGATGAAAGAACACATATATTTCTGTCATTATCCCTAAATCATATAATCCCCATTACACAAATGCAGCCAGAGTGTCATTGATTCTTTCTCTTATTTTATAAATTTTATACATTTGTTTCGATTCTTTATCCAAGTAATTTAGTGTTGATAAATTTGTGGGAACATATTTTTTCTTGTTTACTGTATTGCAAGGTAAGCACATATTCAGCCTTTTTCCAGTCAGAGTTGGCGAGGAGGATGCAATGGAAGAATATAAATCACAAGACTATTGAGCCTCTGTTCACATGCCACAAACCGCAATACTCAAAAACTTTAGACTATATATTCCATACAGGTACTATCATGGATACTCAGTAGCTCTAGATTTGACTCAGTGAGTTTTGTTGTGTCTACATATAATGTGTGAAAGCTTTCCTTGAATGCAGGGGATAGTTTGAAGGTAGAAAGTGTGTTGGAGCTTCTGAATAAAGAAAACATAGGTGCTGATTATCTTCCTTCAAGCACATGGTCGTCGGACCATATTGCCCTCATGGCCCGCTTCAGATGCGACCCACCTTACTGGTCCGCACCAACAATACTGCCCCCTAATCCCTGGCTGTAAACACTACCTCACTCTTAGAACAGCTTTTTGGTATATTATGTATATGAATAGTTACAGGTATGCATATGATACATGCATACACATATACTCATATTAGAGTGCTGTAGCAGCTTTCTTTTAACAATTTACTATCTTATGGAAAGTTTCTGGTAGTGTTGATCATAAATAGTTATTCTGTACTCTTTTTTCTGCACGTAACTATTCTCTGCGGTTACCTATACTTTCAGCGTATTTACTCGTCACTATGTTGTATCAGATATTTAGGAATTATCTTTTAGATAAGCTGATATCCTAAGATATTTTAGCTTCATTGTTTATGGTATTCAGTGTATAAGAAGCAGCATGAATCAAGGGAATCAGCCCTGCACTTGGTTAAGTC